>CAJNIZ010042703.1:29410-39550 GCA_905231905.1 Symbiodinium pilosum
TAAGAGAGGTTCTTAGTCTGGGTTCCTTCAAATTACATGACGGAGGGCAAGAACTGAGCAGAACTGCTCATCGCAAGGCTGCGCTTGAATGGTTGCAGAGTCGGCAAGGTGCAAAGCAGGATCGGGGCTAGGAGCAAAAATATACAGGAGTGTGAAATCGCACTCGTCAGGTCCTGACTGCCGGAAGCTCCTTGCCCCGATGCTCCCAGGCTCAAAGGGAGGGACAGGGTAGAGGTGCCTTGAAGCCATACCGATCAACACTGCGGGGCGGTGGAGAAAAGCTGAACGTGGGACGTTCTTTCTGGGAACGACACAGGGTGTCCATTCGTTATCTTGAGATTATCAATTCTGGAACAGGGCTTTCCGAGATTCATCTTCAGATATTCCATCAGGTTTGGGAAACCTTCGAAGTCTTCTTCAGAGCTGCCAGTGTGGGAGAGGCCGGGATCTCTTTTCACAAGGTTAAAGGGTTTAGAGTTTAAGGGTTTAGGGTTTAAGGATTTAAGAGTTGAGGGCTTAAGGGTTGAGGGCTCAAGGGTTTAAGGGTTGACGGTTTTAAGGGTTTAGGGTTTAGGGTTTAAGGGTTTAAGGGTTTAAGGGTTTAAGGGTTTAAGGATTTAGGGTTAAACAGCTTAAGGGCTTACGGTTTAACAGTTTAAGGGTTTTTTAGAGTTTAAGGGTTTAAAGTTTAGGGTGAAAGGGTTTAGGGTTTCAGGGTTTAGAGTTTCAGGATAGGGGTTTAAGCGTTTAGGGTTTAACAGTTTAAGGGTTTAACAGTATGAGGGTTTAGGGTTTAAGGGTTTATGGTTTAAAGGGGTTTGTTTAACCTACGCCCCCAAGGTATTGACTCGGGTCTTGCCCTTTTAATCTCATGCTCACGCCATCTCTACTAGCATCAGAGAGTCCCAAAGGGGGGCTAGTCCCCTAGTATGATCCATCAATTCGCACCTTCTGCAACGACTAAACTCTAGTATCCCTGGTTCAGACGCGGCGACCCTCTCGTCATACGCTTCGTGTGATCCGTGGAGCTGATCCGGCTTACTGATCCGATTCGTGTGATTACGTCAGGCGCCCTTGATCCAGCTCGCACCACGTATTGATCTGTTACATTTGAGCTGATGCGTGGGTCTACCTATTCTCTTCATTACTCAGCTAAAGTTTGGCACGCGATCAAGATCACATCTAACAGTTAAAACCCAGTTGGCCTAAGCATGTCACAACAGTATGTCCATTACATGTATGCATGAGGTGTGTTGCTCGAAGCTAAAAGTTTACAGGAAGTGTACTGGACGGAACGGTGTCTTCAGCCGCGATAGAGGCCATCGTGTTGAAAGGCCAAAATCCCGCAAGTGCATAATTGAGGACACATCTTGGTCAACCTTATCCCTGGCAGCTGTCCTCTTGGGCCTCTCATGCTCTCCTTCGCTCTGCGGACGTGCTGGATGACTTTCATCTTCGAGCAAGATACGGAAGCTATCGTGTTCCAAAAGTATACGGTCACCAGCATCCGTGCCCAAACCATCATAACGTTCGTGTTCCAAGAACACGCAGTCCCTGGACTAAAGACATCAGAGTTTAAAGTATGGTCCCCACAGATTTTTCCACATCCTTGAACATCCCATCCATTACTCGACAACAATGAACTCATGATAACAAGTATGGGCCCCAGGCCCCTTGAAGGTCTACACAACATGGAAAAAAATTGCCCAGGGTTTGCTAAACAAATGTAATGACAACGCACCTGGAAGTCCTTCATGCAAGGTTGGACCCGATTACGTACGACCTGCAACAATCACTGGCCCGCGCAGCGTTTCTTTGATTGCGCATAAAGGCATGTTTTTCTGCAACCTATCGCGCACGCGATCGCGCGCGTACAATGCTGTAATTTGCAATACGCGAGCCACTGTCACAATCCTGAAGATTTGCGTGCGGCTCATTTCCAAGACATCCCCCCACGGCTGCTGCAACGAACAAATCCTGACAACTACACATTGCCAAGAAATGCTGGATAGCCCAAGCAGGCCAGTGTTTCCGCCAAATCACGATTTGCTTTTTAGCGGGCCATGTTGCTGTAGTCGAAAGTACGCAAATGCTGCGCCTGCCATACCAAATCGCTGCAGCAAGGCTTCGGGGCGCGTTATGAAGGCGATGAAACGTTGCATTCTTGAATTTACGGTTTCCCGGATCCAGTAAGCTTCCGCACGTGCGCAAAGCGCTCAGAAGATCGTTGACGGCAGCTCCATTAACCGCAGGAGCGGCAGAAGCCAGAGTTGTCAGATGAGCTTTTCTCAGAGCAAGGAGCTTAGGCTCGAGAGTTTCCTACGCAAACGGACTTCTTGGAGTTTCCGCGTTTGCGTTTGCATCCGCCAGTGGCGCGTGAGTGTCGCAGGAGTGTCGTGCCGGCTGGACCCTTGAGGGTCGCGATCGGTGTAACGATGCCACTTTGGGATTTTTTAACTTATGCACTTATGCTCGTATGAAAAATGCCAGGTGCAGGGTCGCCATCCCCATAGCTGTCGTTGCTTTTGGAGCCTTGTATTCAACCTGTTGGCCGTCAAAAAGGTGTCGCCAACACCCACGGGGATGAGACGCGCCGGGGCCGCCGGCGCCGCCGGGGCCGCTATCCTCACGGCTGTCGCTTTTGGAGCCTCGTCTTTGTGTTGTCGCGTTGCAAAAACATCCGCAGTCACGGGGATGCAACGTCTCAGGGTCACCATCTTCTTAACCGTCGGCGCTTTTGGAGTGCGTCATCTTCTTGTCCTGTGTTGAAAAAATGTGCAACATCATAAGAGGTCGCCATCTGTCAAAAATGTTGCAAAAGTCATACGAGTTTGACGTCCTCCTATCTGTCGTCGCTTCTGGAGCCGGAGAATGGAAAGTCGAGAGGGCGTTGCACAATTCAAGGGCCGCGATCCGTGTAATTAAGGTAATTGTCGTCGCTTTTGGACCTACGCGTATCAACAGCGCCAACTGTCGCAGGGATGTGGCGTGTCGGGGTCGCCATCCTCGTAGCTGTCGCTGCTGTTGGAGTGTCGTACTCTTGTTGCCTGTCAAAAGCCCCAAACCCTCGGCCGCGAATCAATCATAATCAACAATCAGCACCCTCAACGGACTGAAGCCAAGCCCTTCACACGCCGTCCGTGTTTGAGCGGTGCAGAGGCACATATTCCAGACACACAATGTCTGATGCTCTGAGGACGGCTTTGTTGTTTTGCTTATGCTGTTGCATTTTCAGGATTCGGGTAATGCTAAATTTCTGCCATCCTTGGCTGCACTGACAGAAGTTGAGAACATTTCGAAACATTCGAGTCGAGAAGATTCATCTGGATGACAGCTGGATGACAGGCTTGGCAAAACGGAGCAAACTTCGTGAAATGCCGGAAATGCTGGCGCAAGCCAGCACCAACATCAACAGCTGTACCTGCAGGTATATTATATGAGACTGTGAAATTTTCAGCAGTGAGATTCTTCTGAGGTGACGGTCCTTCCTTCAATGGCTGGTGGTTTGGCCCGAAAGTGGGTGGCGACCAAGTCTGGGCCTACAACGGTGGAAACCTGGGCCGTGAAAACGTGATGCCGCCCACCTCCAACTGGAAGGCGCTTGGCTCCTTTTGGCTCCTTTTGCCTTTGCCATTCTTCTGTTTTGAAAGAGCTTTGAGATGCGGGAGGTCCCCTGGGATGGCAAAGTGGATGAAAAGCTGCGGATCAGCGTAGGCACCTGGCCGAGCCGTTAGGACTTCTAAACACCACATTTGCATTAATTCTTTCATTCATTCCTTGAAGCTCTCCGGTTAACTAGGTGCACCCCCCCGAACTCGGGACCGAGATCCCCGAGAAAAGCGGGAGGAGGCACCTTCAGGGCCTTCCAGTGACATCCAGTGACATCTGACATCCAGTGACGCAGTGTCAACAGGAGAAGCGTCGCCGCGAGGAGGAAGAGCGCCGCCAGCGGGAGGCCGGGTTTGGTCTGATTACGTTTCTCATTTTTTCTTGTGGAGCGGTGTAGCAGTTTAGCTCTGTTTAGCTCTTTCGAGCGCATCCCTGTCCTCAGGAAGCACGGCGGCGGCGCCAGCGCGAGGAAGAGCAGGCAGAAGGGAAAGGGAAAGCGCGCGGTGATGCGCTGTGCGCTGTGCTTGAAAAGGCCCGGCGCGAGGCCGAGGCACGCAGGCGGCGCCAAGAAGAGGAGCGGAAGCAGGAGGCGGACCGGAAGTGGCGGAAGCTGAGCTGCTTGCACTACGCTCACCTAACTTCTCGGTTGAACTCCACCGCATGCTTTGCCAGGAGGCAGCGAACAACGTGCGAGAGGTGATGAAGAAGCTTCGCTCGGGCCCAGGTACGGGGGGAGTGCAGCGGTCACTTGAAGCCAAAGCTGCAGGTAACGCAACCCCAGATAACTGGAAGGGGCTGCAGGCAGTTCGGTGCATGCCCAGTCGGTTGAAGCACAGCAGCTTGGCCAGCTTTCATCTCAGGCTGATCTGGACAAGGCCGCTGCCTCGAATTTCCAGGCTTTGTAGAGCTTTGCTTAACCAGCTTCGCCTTTGCTTCGACAGCTTTGTGGAGGCCATGGGGGCGCTGCGGGACCGCGTGAATGACGAGATGCAGCAAGTCATCACTCAGGCAATTCTCGCAGCTACGCAAAGGATCTTATTTCAGCCCTTCGTTTCTTCTTGGAGGTTCAAAAGCGGATTGCAGAGGAGCTAAAGCAGCGGGAGGCACATGTGAATTCAGGGAAGACGTGTCTTTGCTTCGCTCGGAGGAATTGTTTTTGAAAGTAAGAGGATTCATCTTGCAAGGAGGCGGAGCGTCGGCGGCAGATGGAGCTGGCCCGTGCGGAGCCCGGCGCAGAGAAGAGAAGAAGGAGAAGAAGGAGAGTCAGAAGATGAAGGGAAGAAGAGCTGTTTGCGAGAGTTGCCTTTGCCTTTTGCAAGGCGTGGAGCAGCTCCTGAAGGAGGCAGCTGCTGAGGTTCAGGCGACGGAGGCCCCCTGGGACCCAGGACCCAGGATGCTTCCGCCTTCCGCTGTGGCTTTTGACCTTTTGCCCAGGCTCGAGTGGGTGAGGCCCAGGAGGCCACGAAGGCCGCGTGCCAGCTGGGCCTCGAGGCCTCCACGGCCCCCGAGGAGATCCTCCAGGCCAGGCACTTGGCAGGGCCAGGCCCCAGTCAAAAGCAAAAAAAAACAACTAGCCACAATCACAAACAAACACGCAAGCCGAGTCATCTCCCTCCACCCTCCAGCCCTCGCTGTTGCTCTTTTGGGAGGCGGTTCAGAGGGCCAGCCAGGACCTCCAAGATGCCAAGAATCTCTTGGAGAGGCGCAGGGGACTGCCTCGCAATGCCTCGCAGCTTCACATGTAACCTGGAAAAGGTCCGAGCGTGTGCTGTCCATGAAGAGGGAGGCCATGGGAGCCGGCGAGGGAGCGCGGCACGTCAAAAGCGAGGCCCGGGCCCCGAAAAGGACGAAAAAGCATCTTTCAAAAAGCCTTCCAACAGTTTTTTTTTTTCTTTCGAATTCTGTCTTTTCGGTCTTGTCGAGAGCTTCTCACTCAGGTGGAGGAGCTGAGCAGCCGGCTGCAAAGCAGCGGTCGGTCACTGCAGAGGTGCGGGGCAAACCCTCCAACACAAAACGCGCTCTTTTTAAAAACATGTGTGTTGAAACACAAACTGTGAGAAGTCAAAAGCCAACACGTCACCTCTCGTCACCTCCCGTCACCTCGTGAGGTGCAAGGAGACTTTGGAAGAGACCCGAGGTCGGCTCAGCATCACGGAAGGACGAGGAGGAAGAAAAGAGCATGAAGAATGAGATTTATGAAGGAGAAGAGAGGAAGAGGAGTGAATCAGTGAAGAGTGAATTGAAGTGACCGTAACCGATTCTTTCTGTTCTGTGTAGAGAAAGAAGGGAAGTAAGCTCGTGCTCGCAGGTCGTGGCCTGCGCCGTGCGTTGGCCCTGAAGGTTGACCAGGAATGGATGCAGACCTTCAAGAGGTGCAACTTGCAAACAGCAAGCGCTGCAAAGGGGGATGCGTGAATAAGGAGACATACACGCGCTTTCAAGCAGGTTTGACCTGGATGGTGATGGAGAGCTCTGCGGCGCGGAGGCCAGAAGAGGATCTGGAGATTGTGCTTGCCGAGTTTGGAGTCTTCCAGGTGTCATCCTTTGGAAAAGAGGAGTTTCAGGTGGAGCTGCCTTTGCCCAAGGTCTTTCTTGACGCACCTTGAGTCGTGTTTCAGTGCTCTTTGCATGAGGCGCCAGGAGGTTCTACAGAAGATCCTGCGCGTGTCAGTCGCCTTATCTCTGAAACTTTGAAAGCAGTCCGATCCATGCCAGGCTAGAACCGGTGACCTTTGAGAAGTTCCTGCGTTTCAGGCAGAAGGCTCGCACAGAAAGCACACTTCGTTTTTTCTTGGGCCGCCTCGACATGCGGGAAATCCGACTTGACTCCTGTAGCATCCTGTGCCCTTAGTTGTGGAGCAACACTTGAAGGCGCGGTTCAGTGCGGTTAGGTAGGGCACCTCAGTAACAGTTCAAAGTTCCTCCACACACACCAAACACACAAGCCGAAAGTAGCATTAGGAAGCCTCATCAGACTTGGGAGGATTCATGGCAATGTGCCAGGCTAACGTGATGTATGCACTGTGTGCGTCATTGCTGCAGACAACTGCGACTCAGATTCTTGTATCCTGGTCGCTCTTAGGGTACTCCTCTCTAAAGGGCTTGAGCCGTTCCCATTCAGTGCTCCCAGTGCCAAGTTTTGTTTTTGCGAGTGTAATTGTCAATTGGTGGAGAGAGAAGTTGGTTTTCGCGAGGAGCTGCTGCTAAAATGCCGGGAGTGTTTTTAAAGCTTGTACTAACGTTTCTACGGAATTACTATTCAGCTTTCGCTTTCTACAAAGTCAACAACGCTTTTCGCCCTTGTGTTCGCAAGCCACTAAAGCTTGTGGATGTTTGCGCTAAAGTTTCTTTCGCTGCTTCCTGCACCCACGCCTTGCACGGCAACAAAAATGTCAATAATAAATGACAACCCGACCACCGCAACGACATTCGACACACCCCCCACATATACATGATACAGTTTAAACAAGAGTTGCAAGGCCTTCCGAAGAAACTTGGGCTTAAGGTTTGAGGCGCAGGCTATGCGGTGCACTGCGCAAGATGCGCAAGATTATTGAAGCGAGGTTGCAACCGTTTCTCGAGAATAAAGGTGTTGCTATGAGGTCAGTTCGGACACCAAGGCTTTCTTGTCCAATCAGAGCTTACATTACCACGGAGATGCTCGAAGAATCGAGCGGGCTCAAGGTTCTGAGACGTTCGAAGCCCGGATCAGGTGGGCATCGCCAAGTTTGAGGCGGAGGCTCGAAGGAGGTGGGGAACCCAGTGTGGTTCTGAAAGAGAAGAAGAAGTAGGAGTAGAAGTAGAAGTGAGTAACTTAAGCTTTCTTCTAGAAGGAAGTAGAAGTAGAAGTAGACGTAATGTTAAATCGTAAGTTTTCTTCTTCTTCTTTTTCGTCTTCGGAGGCGGGCCGAGGAAGCGGAGCAGCTTCGGCAGGCGGAGGCCCAGCGCCAGCAGGCGGGGGCAAAGCCCGGGGGCTTAGCCGGGGGGCAAAGCGGCTTTATAAAATCCATGCGGTTTTGTTTTTTGATGCCTTAACTTAAGCGAGCCGCGCTTTTGACCACTCCGAAACCCCTTCTCCTTCAGATCTCTATGTGTCTTTGACAGGTCCAAGAGATGGTTGAAGTCATCACTGCCCAGTTGGAGGAGGGAAAGTTGAAACTCCAGCAGGCAAAGACCGTGGAGGGTGATAGCAGTGTGATAGCTAAGTTTTGAAGTCCTTCTGTGTACTGCAGCATACTTCGGTACTTCAGGTCTCTGAAGAGTTGAAGGCTCTCTTGGAGGATCGATTTAGGTGTAACAGAGACTTCTTCTGCCTTGTGTTGAGTCATGTTGCAATACAGGTCCCAGCCTCAGAGGCGATTGCCTCGGGCACGGTGCGAGCTGAGTCCCAGGGCCAGGAGGCGTTCTGCTTGAAAATGGAGAGCGGATGAGGCGGATGAGAGCATCAAAGAGCCAGGTGCGCTCCATGCTCGACAGCTTAAGCCGGCAGCTGGACGAAGCCACTGGCGTTCTGCTCTTGGAGCCGAAGTTGAAGAAGGAGGCAAAGCAAAACAGCAACCCCGCACCTTGCGAGTGTGTGCGTTGCGCTAGGTATTTCGCTTACAAGAGCAGCACCGGATCCTTGAGGACCGCAATAATTTGCACTTCGCTTCCAGGATTTCTGGCTTTCAGAAGCAGGTGCAGCTGGAGAAGGTTCTGAGCAACGTGAAGACTTCCAAGGAAGCCGTTGCCAAGAAAGCCTGGCACTAAAAAGAGGAGTAGCCATGGCCTTCAAAGTGAACGTTGTGAAGTTGTGTTTTAAAAGAAGAAAAGGCGCAGAAGGAGGTCTTGGAGCTCCGCGCAAAGGCTGTGAAAGCTCTCCGGTCCCGAATGACCCAGGAGGAACGCTGCTCCTCGTGCGCTGCAAACTTGCAACTTGCAGAGGAAATGCGTGGTGACAAATCTAGTCATATCATGTCATATCGTCTCTCTCTCTCTCTCTCTGTCTGCGAAATCTGCACTTCCCGAAGAAGGGATGCCTGAAGAGCTCTTTGTGTAAACGTGCTTATTCTTCAGGGCCAGTCGGGCGACGAAGTCTTTGAGGCGGCCGCAGGCGGCAGCGATGCTCTGGACTCCGAGAGCTTCAAGGCCCTTCTGAAGGACCGAAAGAGTGGAATTCGGGAGAGGGGAGAGGAGGGGAGAGAGGGGAGAGTGGAGTAAAAGTAAGAGTAGTGTGTAAAAGCGGTGGGCCAGAGCTGAGCTTCACAGGACCTGGACGCGGAGACGGCGCTCGAGCGGCTCTTCGTCTCGGTCACCAAAGGAGGTGCGAGAAGCCAAGAAACACCACCAGAAACGCGTTTCGAAGTCAGCCTGCGCAAAGCATGTTGCCTTCGCCTGTCGTGCCCAGTGGATGGACTCTCATGTAGTCAAAATGAGAGACATTGGCCGAGAGAATGTTTCATAAGAGCCACACCTCACATCATGCCGTGTTGTGGAGATGATGAGGAACTGCCACTGAAGAGACAGTGTTCCAGTGCCAGCCATACAAAGGAAACTGCGCGCTGGGTCAAGCGACTGGAGTCAGAAAACCTACAGGAGTGGGAGGCAGAAAATGGACTTGCCCCAGCCACAGTGTAGCCGTAGATCGAGTCACAAAATGATCTGCGCAGCCGACAAATTATTTCCAGGAAAGTCTGAGGGTTCCTGTACTTCAGGCAACTTGCCATTCTGCCTGCCACGATGGGCTGAGAAGCTCAACTGCGCTACTGTACCTTCCAGTATGTCCTGGACTGCAAAAATGTACTTTTTCATTTTCTCCTCCTGACCTCTCAGGCCTTCGCTTTCCAAACTTGGTTTCTGCCTCGGTCTGCTTTCGGAATCACACATGCAAAACTCAACCAATGCGGTGGGTGATGATACCCATGCCCTTTATGCCGTGCAGTAGAGAGAATGCCATGCAGGGGAAAGGGATTTTAAAGTCCGCCCCTCTCAGCCCAGTGCAGGCGGGATAGGGGTTTAAAAGAAGCTTGTTAAGCATCAAACAGCACTTAATAAGCTCCAAAAATACGCTCAGCGGATCAAAAAGAACTGTATAAGCTCATGGGGATAAGGGTTAAAGGCACTGTATAAGCATCAGAAAAACTTCAAAAGCATCAAAACAACTTTATAAGCATCAAAAAGCCTTTTCACATTCAGGGCAAAATAGTTTTAATGCTTATGACGTTTTTTTGATGCGTTGGACGTATGTTTTTGGATGCTTACAAAGTTTTTTTGATGCTTAACAAGTTTGTTTGATGCTTATAAAGTTTTCTGATGCTTATACAGTTTTTTAACCCTTATCCCGCCTGACGACGATTACTACTACTACTACTACTATTACTATTACTACTACTACTACTACCACTACTACTACTACTACTACTACTACTACTACTAGGCTAGCGCACCCCAGGGCGCCTGGGCCTTAAATGGGGTTGAAGCCTTCGTATCATGGGGTTTTGCTTTGTTTGAGGAAAAATGGAATACAGCGATTTGGGGACAACTTTTTTTGGG
>CAJNIZ010042703.1:51301-61640 GCA_905231905.1 Symbiodinium pilosum
CCAACCATGCAACTGTTTAGAAACTTGTTTCAAGTTTTCTTGATTTAGTTTTATCCTTTCAACGGGCTCTCACGGGGGCTTGAAACTTTTTTACTCTGAAATCAGAGAAACCATTGTCGCTGCTCGTGAAATTTTAGAAAAATCTGTACGTCACCTCAGGCAAGAGATAAGGTTTTTGGAAGTTTAGAATTTAAAGTTTGAAGTGATAGCTTTATCTGCTCGATAATTAAACAATTATTGTCATGTGCCCTGCATCGTTTATGATCGAGTTGCATCATTGAGCATCGCGAGATCATATCCCACCAAGACACAGAACACAAACACACGCAGCAAAAAAAAACACCCCAAAAAATTTTCCACCCCGTCTGTGGGTCAGCAAGTAAAGCCGAGTCATTCCTGCCTCCTTGGCCTTTCTTGGGTCCATGAGCTCCGGTGTCTGATAACAGTGCTTGTGGGGTAGGCTCTGGCTATGTCATCCTGGATGTGGACCTGAGCATACACTGCCCTGTGGCATCCCTTCGCGACCTGCGCCAGCCGGTACATCTGCCGCTCCTCGATGGCTATCCAAAGAAATTTGCAGAACTTCAAGCAGAACAGTGAACTTTTCTGCTTACCTGCTTATCTGGGCTCCCACTTTTTTATATGCGCTTTTCTCTGGAGCTCAAAAGGAGTGTGTGCATGTGGCACACTTGGTGGCGACTTCTGATGAGAACTTCAACCTGCCTGCAAACTTAATGGTTCCACTTTTGTTCCCTGCAATGTTTACGGGAGATGTACTTAGTGGGATCTACTTTGTCCTCGAGGCCCACTTCTTTTATGAGGAGCACTTATCTGCGTGTTGGAAAGATGCTACTTCGTCAACGCGGTGTTGACTTCAGGCCTTTTCTGACTTTGCAGCCCGACTTCGTGCCCTTCACGATGTGGATTGCTTTTCCTGAGCCAACTTGGGTGTCTATGCTGCAGAGGTTTACATTTCGTGGCTACCTTCAGGTGCTGTCGGAAGATGTTCCATGGACAGCGGACTTTGAGGTTCACCCACTTCTCAATTTGGCTTTTCTCCACGCTCTGCGCTACTTTTTCTGCTGTTGAACTTGCATTATCATCATCAGCGTGGCCGAGACTTTGCGCACGGTATTGCCCAATTTGTTGTACTTGGTTTCCGCGGGCGGTACAACAACTTTTTGCAGATGATGTCAACTGGCGGCCAGTTTTGGAACCGCCGATACTTGGACTTTCTCTGCTTAAGGTGGCATCTGCGTCGGCGGCGGGTCCACCTGAACTTGCTTCGATGGTCACAATGACTTCCCCTGCAGGTGAGTCACTTTGGAATCTTGGCACACTTTACCATAGCCAGACTTCAAGAGGCTATGTGTGGGTTGGCCACACTGTTGTGCGGCGAACTTTGGGACCAGTCGATTCAACTTCACGGTCCCTCAGATTCCTTGGTGTATCCAGCACTTCTGGTGAGGTACTTTGGACCACCTCCTTCGGCACTTCGAAGAGCAAGACTTTAAGCTGCAGACTTCCTTGGTAGCTGCACTTGAATGGGCCTACCAATTTTTGTGGTAGCTGCACTTTGATGGGCCTACCACCGAGTCTGCTGCTCAGCCACTTGTAAGTCACTTCCTCATGCGTTTCACTTGTGCCTTTGTTTGTATTGACTTGGAAGACGTCAGTTACCTTTTCAGTATATGTATGTATGTATGTATGTATGTAGGTATGTATGTTCACGCAAGACCGCGATTTTCATCAAACTTTTCAGGATGCTCCGCACGGGAGTGCGATTTTGAACGAAAGAACGATGAAATTTTCAGGATGCTCCGCACGGGAGTGCGATTTTGAACGAAAGAACGATGAAATGTTCAGGATGCTCCGCATGGGAGCGCGATTTTCTTCAAAATTTTCAGGATGCTCCGCACAGGAGTGCGATTTTCCTCTAAATTTTCAGGATGCTCCACGTGGGAGCGCGATTTTCCTCCAAATTTTCAGGATGCTCCGCACGGGAGCGCGATTTTCATCAGAATTTTCAGGATGCTCCGCACGGGAGCGCGATTTGCTTCAAAATTTTCAGGATGCTCCGCGCAGGAGCGCGATTTTCTTCAAAATTTTGAGGACGCTCCGCACGGGAGCGCGATTTTCTTCACAATTTTCAAGACGCTCCGCATGGGAGCGCGATTTTCTTCAAAACAAGACGACCTTGAACGGAGCATTTTCGTATAGAATTGGTATAGGATTCATCCCGTAAACGATCAAATTTTGAACGACGATGCCGACAAATCCTATGGCAATCCTATACCGGAAAGCGCCAAATACCTCCCTCTTGAGCCCGGAAAGCCACATCGAACGACGTTCGTTTGGTATAAGATTGGTATAGAAACCGTCAACATCATCGCTCATAAATTTTCAAACTTGTCCGTATGCTCCGCACGGGAGCGCAATCTTGAGCGATTTTGATGAAGATAAATCGGCGAAATTTCGAAGATGTCTCGAGTGAGAGCGCGATTCTTGAAGATACGAACATGATCAAAACGTCAAAAACGTCGAATTGTCTCGCGCGGGAGCGCGATTATTGAATGCTTACAAGGTACGAAAAACGCGAAATTTTGAGGATGTCTCGCGCGAGAGCTCGATTTTTCGTAAATGGAGCGCGGCCGGTTAAATAACGGACCCCCCACGAAGAAGACCTTAAAGGCGAGGCTTTGTAGTGTTTTGATCGAAAATCGATTAAAAAAACGCCGATTTTTTGAGGATGTCTCAAGCAAAAGCGCGATTTTTGAGCGAACATGAGCGCGTCTTAAATGTTTGCGCGACGGAAGAGCACGCGGAGGGTGGCGGGCGACAGCACATCAAGAACTAGAACCCCACAACCGAAACAACGCGGCAGATGATGTCATAGGGTTTCCTACACTCAGCCACGTTTTCTATTAACGAATATATAACAATAACCTATATATTCCCTAACCCTTTAAAACCCTAAACCCTAAACCTTTGAATGCTTGTCTTTACTTGTCGTTATTTGTCATTATTTGTCTTTGCTTGTCTTTGTAGGCCTCTCAAATCTTATTGGCCCTGAGGATCTAGACCTGGAGGATATAGACCATGGATAGGGGTCAATGACAAGATTTCAACTTCACGCAGTCGTAGACCCAGTAAAGTGTATAGCATGGCTCAATTAGTTGACGCATGACGTGGCAGGGGTGTAAAGTGTAAAGGTCAACAAACATCTCATTTTCCAATTGTCGTGAAATCACTCTTATTTTCGTTGTTGGTTCAAAATAGGCGGAAGCCCTTAGATATCCGTATCGCCGTTACACCCATAGTGACATGCTTGATTTTTGCCAGCATTCTGAGATTGTTGAGCAACAATGGGGTGATTGAGTTCACTGCAGTCGTGGAAAGCTAATTGAGTATTCTTGCCTGAATACGCAGTCGTTATTTACAAGTCAAGAACGTATTGTGTTCAATCAGTCAGTCAATTCTGAGGCCCAGCTTCGCCTGAGCCACCCCCGTGCAATTGCGAGACGCGGTGCTGGGCTTTTGAAAAGGGTTGCAACGAGCAAGAGAGAAGGGAACATGGTGGTTCTGATAATGCATCGAAACTGCCGACAAGGAGGTGTGGGCCCCATGATGGGACCACTGAAATCATAGCTGAAGTGACACTCTCCGGTCTTTCGTGGACGATTGCCGACTGTGTCATGTGTTGCAGCATCCGGGCTCAAAACAAGACATAAGTTCAACGACATTTGCGAAGATGTGATTGGTAAAAGTCTATTTCATTACCACTTCGCGAAGCGAGAGCCTTGCTTCCACCATGGAGAGGCACGATCTAAGCAAGAGAGGCTGGGGATTTCAAAGTGCTGTGCTGGCACAGATAGATAGGCCTCAAATCATTTATGCCCTCATCATTCGAGGCGGGAGAAGATTCACTCCTTCAAGTTGCAAGAGGAAGCCATTATCGCAGGTCAACGTGTAGTGCTGGCCGAGTACACAGCGCTGGCTGGAAACTTTCAGCAGGCAATTGATCTGCGCAGCTTCATGTGCATGTTCATGCGCGGCGGCTTCGCAGATGTTATGCTTGCAGGCCACCATCCAAATCCTGCAGAAATTGGAGAGCACTTCCGAGTGGAAGAGTTACATTTACGGTGCCGCGTGAGAGAACAGGGCAGATCAGTTTAGGGTAGAAGGGGTGTCCGGCTGCAGGTGAGTATGCCTTTCACTACATAGTGGACCAGACGAAAAACCTCTGGTTCCTGGGGATGGCAAAGGGCAGAGAGGGCCGAGAGGGCCGAGAGGGCCGAGAGGGCAGAGGGAGTGGCTATCTGTCGCTGGTAGGTTCGTGTGCATGGCCGAGCGGCTCCTGGGCCGCCGCATCCCGTTTGGGTTTCTGCAAGCAGTTCAGGAACCGAGATATTGTGGATCCTAAGCAAAGCATTGCAGACCTCTTGCAGGACAGCTTCGGGGAGAGTTATAGCGAATCAGCTGTGGAGAGCGCGATCGCCTATGGGATGCAGAGCGACTTCCGGGAGCGGCTGAAGCTTTTGATGGAGAAATTCAACTCCCCCGACGTGGACCGCGTGGCGAACATGATGGCCAAGGCAGGGGCCAAGGCCAAGGCAGGCAAGGCAGGCAAGGCAAGCATAGAAGGCAGTTTCTTCCTTCTAAGCTGGTGTTTTTATTCGAGGATGTTGTTTCTTTTCAGGTGCAGCACATCAACGACCACCTCATGGACAGCATCGATAAGATCCTGGAGCGCCAGGTCAGAGACTTCCCTGCACCCTGCACCTTTCTCATCGTCTTGGAAAGCATGAGGAGAAGATCGACCTGCTCGTGCACCGCAGCGAGGTCCTCTCGGCGCCCCTGAGATGAGAAAGGTTTAGACCCGACGGCTGTAGCGACTTTGAATCGACTGAAAGAAGTGCCGCAAAGTCACTTTGCTTCGAGGGCTGCGAGCAGCTTCCGGCGCGATGCAGAGCACCTGCGGAGACATGTCTGGTGGCAGAACTTCCGGCCTGGAGCCAAGCGCAAAAGACTTCTGCCTCTTCCGCCTCCTCTGAAATTGGACTCGGTAGCTTTGCGGTAGCTTGACAGCTCCTCTTCGCTGAGGGCCATGGCTTTGGTGGCCTTCGTCCTTCTCGCAGCTGTCCTGGCCCAGAACCCAGCGAAAGACTTTCGAATTCTCGCAGCCAAGCATCCAATCCGTGAGATGCGTAGCCGTTGCGAAGCCGTTGCGAAGCCGTTCCTGGCTTGAGCAGCTCTGAGGTGGTGCTGCTGGCCTCATGCGGCTTCTCCTTCCACTGCTGACGTGAAGGAAAAAAAGGCGACAGAGGAGAGAGAGAGAGAGAGCTGATGCGTGCTAAGGGAACCATGGATAGGGACTGCTGCAGCTGTGCATTCAGTCTTCATCTTCCCGTTGCGCTTTGCAGATCTTTGCCGAATCTTTGTAGTTCGGGCTCGCAGGAAGGTGTAGGAGTGTAGCAAGGTGTCAGGGTTCGGGGTCGGGAAATGGTCTCGCTGGAGGTGCCTCTTCTCTTTCAAGCAACACTTGGGAGCAATTAGGGCCAGGCATGAGACCTGAGGCCCACCGACGCCTGAGCACGCCAAGCACCAACACTCTGGCATTCTGCACATTCCTTCCCTCATTGGCCATCGCAGTGCTTGTCTCCAGGCTCGGAATACCGCTTGCGACCCTCAGAACTGGCGAAGCCTGCGGAGCTTTCGGACGGGAGGAGTCATAGACTACGAGCCTGTCCCTGAGTGGATTTGGAAAAGCTGCGATCGCCAGCCATGACTGCATAAGCCAGGCTTAGGCCCGGCTTAAACTGAAGCTGAGCCACTGAGCCACTGAGCCGCTGAGTTGAGCTGCAGCTGAGCTGCAGCTGAGCAACAGCACATGCAGTCCCTCTGACAGACATCCATGTTCTTGATCTTTCAATCCCCCAACTGATGCGTAGAATGCGTAGAAGTCAACCCGTCTAACCCTTGCACCACCTGGCCTAGAGCCTCTAAAAGCATCTAAATGCTTCAGCTTTCTGCGGGTTCTCTCGCCGTGAGTTATAGGCCAGATTGCCAGAATCCCAGAAGCTTTCGGAAGCTGCGCTTCACCTCCAGACCTCCAAGACCTCCAGAGGCTGAGGTTCAGCCGTGTGCTTTGTGCATGTTGAACAGCCACTGTGCAGAGCACTGCTTTGAACCTTAAAATCGGAAGCAACTTCAGTGCTTGAGACCGCATGAAAGAATTCATGGAAGGACCCATCACACCCAACGGGGGCTTTGGAGTCTCTCGAGGTTTCAGACAAGTTGCGGACTCTGTCCTTCTCAGATCCTCTCCGCAATTTCCTTCACTGCCTCCCCTGAGCAATGAGAAGGCATAGCTTACGATGAGTAATCAAGGTGTCTAGGCCTAGGTCGTCTACACTTTGATCCCTTCAGCTTTGCAGCTTTGCAGCTTCGCTTCGCTGACTCCTCGCCGTAAAGGTCATTGGCTCTCCTCACCGGCGCACGCCATGGCAGTGATGCCGATGGCCATGACATCGTGTGTGCAGGTTGCAGCGTGAGGTTTCCAGTGAAGCTCCCGCGCATTAGCCGCCATCGGTTCTGGACGCCGCTGAGCTCCAGAGTCCGCTTAAGACGCGGCAGATAAAAAAGGAGAAGGCCAGGCCTGCACATCTTCTCCAAGCGTCAAGCAGAAGAAGCAAGCCGTCTCGGCTTCGAGCCTTCGAGAGTTCCGGCTTCGTCTCAGCAGACGCTGTTCGTTTTCTCAGCTTCTCAGCCTCAGCGCTTGGCCCTCCTACGCTGAAAGAGCTGAGCTCAGCTTGAGCTCACCGAGCTGCAGGGTCTTGATCAGGGCCCAGGGAGCAGAGGGCACGGCCCGAGCCCAGCGAGCCCAGCCTGGAGTGCAGCCGAAACCGCTGCCGAAGGCGCTGCGATGCGGAGCTCTGAATGGCTCTGAGGATTTCTCACTGTCCGTCACTGTCCGTGACAGTCTTGGATTCAGGGACCCGGGGGAGGGGTTTGGGCTTGGGCCTCCTCGAAGTGAAGTGCCTTTGTGAAGTGAAGGCCGGAGGCCAAAGGCCGCCAAAGGCCGAAGAGCGCTTGCTCAGTCGCTCCGGGCTTCTTCCTCCTCCCTTCCCTCCTTCCCTTCCTTCCCCGACTCCCTTCAATCTCCTTCCTCTCCTCTTTCTGAATCGCTTCCTCGCCAGCCTTGGCTCGTGTTTGGGTTTCGGAGGTTTCGGAGGGCTTCTGAGCCGAAGGTGCACGAAGTCTTTCGGGCCCGGAGCTCCCGCAGTGACCACCGCGCAGCGTCCGCAGCGTTTGCACCGCCTCGAAGTGCACAGCTCCTGAAAGAAGCCCCGAAGTCACCGAAGTCACAGAGAGCGAGGACTCTCTTGCTCGAGCTGCTCGAGCTGCTAAGCGGTGAAGGAAGAACGTTCAGCCGGCCATCCTCCAGATCCTCCAGCCTACAAGATCGTTTCGGCACCTTTCCCAAGGCTTCGCGAAGCTCCGCTGGCCTTGGCCTTGCCGTCATTTCTTCTCCTTCACCAGTGCCCCTTAGCGAATGCTCCTATCGACCCCGCGGAGCAAAAACATAATTCTGGCAAAGGCCTTTGACCTGGCTCTTTTTACCCCTGCACCAGCACCTGCTTGGCCTCCACTGCCTCCACATCCAGATGCCACAAGCTTTGCAAGCTCTGCAGTGCGCTGCAGAGGTGCGTGCCAGTGTTGCCAGTGTTGCGAGCGCTGTGCGCGCTGTGCTGTGAGCGAGGTCTTCGTGCTCCCCTGTAAATCAGTTGCAAGAACTAGGAACAAACTCGAGCCCTTGCATTTGGAGAAGCTGCTGCTTGAGTGCAACACGTGGACTCTGCTGTGAAGCAACCGGGAAACACTGTAAGTTTCTGTTACTCACCAGAAATGGTAGGAGGCGGCAGCATGCGTACTGTGCGTACTGTGCGTACCATACGCTCTGTGTGCCAGTGCAGGGTTTGGTGCCAATGCCTCGGTGCCTGAAGCATCTCCCAGTTCAACGAAGGCCTGGAAGGTCATCCCGAGGTCGAAGGCAGGGTTCAGAAGCTGAGGGATGTGGATCCGATGTGATTCTGGAGCGAAGTCCCTTTTGAAACGCTACCGCCCTTTCGCCCTGTGTGAAGCTTCGCAACTTTTCGAGCTAAGCTGCAGCCTGCAACTGTCTTCTCTTCTCAGGTGAAGTCACATTCCGGTAGTTCCGGTAGCTGTTGGTTAGTGGGTTAGCCAGAACTGCATGCCGTGCGTGCCGTGCTTTCCGCCGGAGTTCATCAGTAAAACTGCTCTCCATGGGCTGATCGCGCGAACAACGTGTTCGCAGCACTCGCAGTCCTCGCAGTGCTCATTTGCGGCTATTTCTGGTGCGCCTCGAACTGAACAGTAAAGGCAATTCTTGCCAGAGTTTTCCCCACGGCAAGAGTTTTCACCATAAACAATACGGTAGCTGCCCAGGGGCCCCTGTTGCTTGCCATGTCGCTGCTGTCGCTCCTGGACAGGTCACAGCTTCAAAGGAAACGAACAGCTCTTTACTGTCATTTCCTGTTAGGGTTAAACGGCCTGAATTCCACAGTTTCCACTTAGCAATGCAGGAAATGCAGCAGAAAGAGGCAAAACCGCGGTGAGCGGCTGCAGTGCTGCTCAGCTCGGCTCTGCTCCTCGGCTCGGCTGAGCTCTCGGCTGAGCTTCTTTGCTCTTCTTTTTGCAGCTCTGCTTTTTAAAGCTCTCCTTTAAAGGGGTTTTTCGGAGAGCAGCGTCGTCAGGAAGAGAAGTTTCTCCAGGAATGAAGCTTCCTTTTTGCCTTTGCAAACTTTGCAACTTGCGGCTGAGAGCCGGCCCCGGCACCCCTTCGGTGCCAGCCGTGTGACTTTGCCCATGGAAAGTCAGAGTAACTGTGGAGGTTGCCGAGGTTGTGGAGGTGGAGACCGTTTTGTGCACGACGCCTTTCACTTAAGGGCACTCGGTTAGGTTTAGCTTCCTCCTGCGGTGTTCGCGAGCTCGGCGAGCTCGGCCGTGGCCTTCTCTGATGCCTCAGGAGGCTTTCAGCCTCGTGTGCCGGACTGCACTCCACTCCTTGGAGGTCTTCAAAGGTGCCTATGAGGTTCCTGTCATCACAAAGCGCGCTCGTTGACAGCTGCTCTCCCGGCTCTGCCGGCTGCCGCTTGCACGGCCTGCACCGCTTGGTCTGCCTGCACTATTCGCAACTCTTGCGCCCCGAGCCTGCGAGCCGGCGCTTGCGCCTGCAGCGCCTTGCGTGCGGGAGGCGGCAGCAGTAGTTTTGGTAGGAGCTTTGCTGGGGCGATTCGGTAAGACGTTGCAGGCCTTGCGGTTCTAGACACCACAAGCTCCGGCGTTCCTTAACAACACGCTTCCGCACAAAAAGGTGAGCTGTTGTCTGTTAAGCGTGGACAGCATGGAGACCAGAAAGACCTGAGTTGCAATTAAAACGTGCAATCTTTGACTGTCTCGAAATCGCTGTGCCTTAAATGTTTGGATTCATCACGCACTCTTCGGTTCCTCCTTGGGCTCTGCATGGGAGCGACTGAAGAGTGAAGATGGCCCCCCTTTGTGAGGCTCAGCTCGAGGTATTCTTCAAGGCAGCCTAGGTCAGCCACTTTCTACTCTTCCCACTCTTCCCACCTCTGCCTCCTCTTAAACCTCCGAGCCTAAGACAGGGCGACGAAGAGCTTTTAGGCTCCGCAATTTGCAGCTTGGGCTTTGAGCACATGTCCGTCATCGCTAGCACCGCGTCTGCCGGAGGTGCCCGCGGCAGTCGCGGCAGTCGCAGTCGCGGCAAGCCGCAAGCATTGCAAGCATTGCAAGTATCGCAAGCCAGAGCTCTGCCTTTTCAGTGCTTGCACTTTGGGGGCTGACACTCCCTGAGGCTTTTTGTGCGGCGAGTGAACTGCGATTGAATTCTGTCGTTGAAGTCTAAAGCTAGGTCGAAAAGATCTCTGCATGGCCGCTGAGGGTTCCATGTGCGACCAGCCGGTCCTTGAAGCACCAGGAACGACCGCCATGGATGGCAAAATGATGCCAAAAGAGAATGAGTCAACTCCCTCAAGGTGAAAACCTGACAACTGCATCCTGATTGGTTGCAGTATAGGTGGTATCGCCACCAGCATAAGACTTCCAGGAACGACAGGCACGAGAGCACTGTAAACAATGCGTGCGCAAATGCCATCTTAATACGACAAGTCTAGCGTTCATGTACAACTAAGCACGCGAAAGTATTCGCACCAACAAGTAATGCACACACAACTCAGTCGCGCGCAAGGACTTCTTTTTGCCTCATCCCTGCGGCTAGAGTGCTGTTGGCACTGCC
>CAJNIZ010042704.1:21269-31856 GCA_905231905.1 Symbiodinium pilosum
TCAGGGTTCTTAGGGTTTGGGGGGTTCAGGGCTTTGGGGGGGTTTAGGGTTCTTAGGGTTCTTGGTTGAGGGTTTAAGGTTTGTCTTAGGGTTTGGGATTTCGGGTTTATTACCATTACCTGTGGATTGGGAGCGGATTTTCAAATTTTGAAATTTCAAAATTAAGGAAGTTTGGGGACCCTAAGTAAGGGCAAGTTTACATGGGCTTGAGGGTTTAGGGTTTGGGATAAGGCTTGGGGCTTAGAGTTTAGGATTTGGGGTTTGGGAATTTAGGGCCCTGGAGGAGAGGGTGGATTATTAATATGGGCTCCCCGAGCCAGTCCTTTGGGTTCTGCATAAGTTCAACCAATGTAAGACTATTTTAAGGATTAAGGGGGAACCTTTGGGGTAGTATCTAGGGAATCCATAAATTTAGGGTTTAGGGCAGGGTCCTTGTGGATTTAGGTCTGGGGTTTGGGGCTTCAGGATCTGGGTTTAGTATGAGGCTGTAGGGGGTTGGGATTCAAAGTGTCGGGGTAGGATTGAGGCTTGTAGGGGCATACGGAGTTTCTCACCATTGCGATCTTTGACTTAGACCAGGCTAGGCGCTAAGCATCTTCGTTGAAAGGATCAAGCAAAAGTCCCCTGCTGCCCTTGAAATTTTGATAGGTGTCAACACGCTGAATGCTTTATAGGGTGTGAGGGAGCCAGACAAGCTTGCAAACAATTATCAGGGCCGAACCCCAAATCCCTTCAACCTTAACCCCCAAACCCTGAATAGTAGGTGACATTTCGTCTTCCATTATCCCTACACTATATAATAGAATCCCTATATGACCCTATATTATTCCGATACAACCCCTTATGATCCAAGTAGTTTCCGTTGTCCTTTCCGTTCTCTATCCCAAGGCTTAACAGCCTAAACCCTAAGCCCCTCGTCCCTAGACCCTCATCCCTAAACCCCAATTCCTAAACCCTAAACCCTAATTCCGTGGGTTGGCCCCTAAAACCCTATGAAAAATGTTAGTATATAGGGTCCCTTATTAAAGCCATTAGGGACAATATTAAATATCGGTGCCTACCCAGTTCCTACTTCCTCAAACCTAAACCCTAAACCCTAAACCCTAATCCCACGGCTTTCTCCTCGGTCAGGAAGGACCTCGCCTCCCTTTTGAACTTCTCAAGGGCCTCCGGGTTTAGGGATTTAGGGATTCTGGGTTGAGGGATTAAGGTTTAGGGTTTAGGGTTTACGTAGGGTTTGGAGGGTTTAGGGATTATGGGTTGAGGGATTAAGGTTTAGGGTTTGGAGGTTGTAGGGATTAGGGTTTAGGGATTCAGGGAGTGTAGGGTCTCTAGAGCCTGTGCAGGCGTCTGGCCGTGAGACACAAGAGTGGCTTCAGGGCAAACATGGAAGACAGCAGTACTTGGGGGGTATATATACATATATATATATGGGCATATATATATATATATATGTTGCTTGGGGGATATATATTGGGTACAGCCCCCCACCCAGTAACAGTTTATAATCTGGTTCATGGGAAGGGCCTTGTTTAGTCATTTTTGTAGCAAGGGCCGCGGTCTGAGGCCGACGCATCTGAACCCTCCTATTTTCAGACTATAACTGTTATCCAACTGTAGCTAAGTGGCGGCAAAATCCAAGGTATATACTGGCTTATAGGGCTTAAGTGTTTCCCTAAACCCTAAACCATAAACCCTTGAACCCTTAAGCACCTTGTCTAGGGCCCGGTACAAAGAATCCAACTCAAAATCCTTCTCCCCTCCCCTAAGGATTATACAGGGTTTTGTGGCGTCACATGGGGGTTTGTACAATAAGGATGACGTAGCATCCAGTGATATTGCCCCAAGAATGGAGCATGAACTGGAAAAGAAAGTGGACATGAAATCGAGACTAGCGTTGCAAAGGGCCGACAACTGCGAGCTCCTCACGCGTAAACCCCTGAACTGCAAACCTCCATAACTGCAGCATGAACCCCGATACCTAAACTCTCAGCTTCTAATCCATCTCTCACCAAAAACCTAAACCCCTACATAACACCTATATAACCTCTACACCATACCAATTCTCCATTTAGGAAAAATAGTCCCAAGCCTCCGTAAACTTCTCCTGCTCCGGACGCGCCGAGGTGGCCGGCGTGGCACCGCGGCCTGTGTCTTTACAGGATGGATGTTTGGGGTTTGGGGTTTAGGATTTTGTGGCTTAGGGTTTAGGGCTTGGGGTTTAGGATTTAGGGTTTAGACACGCGCATCGCTTAGGGTTTAGGGTTTTTTGTTTGGGGTTTATGGGATTTGACATTTAAGGTTTAGGGCTTAGGGTCTAAAATTCCATATTGGGGGGGAAGTAGGGGACTTCAGGATTTGGGTGCTTTGAGGATTTCAGGATTAGGGGATAAGGGATGCAAGGATTCAGGGGTCCAGCATGGGAGAGCGAAGACTTGCACTCAAGGTGCCAAGCTCCCGCTGGTACTTGCCCATGAAGATATCCACCTGCCAACGGTCAAGGTATAGGATTTAGAGGTTAGGAGAAGGGTTGTTGAGATTATAGGGACTAGTTATACTTAAGGGTTATTCTAAGGGTTATAGAGTAGTTATAAAGCTTGCAGGGTCTATGGGGGCTATAGGGCTTGCAGGCGCTATCGGAGGTTGTAGAGCTTATAAGTTATAAGAGTTACAGGGGTTGTAGAAGCTAGGGAGTAGTGTTTAGGATGTTTTTTGCTGAGGCCTGGCACGTGCTTGTCTGGGTCTGCACGTGTTTTGGCTCTCAGGCGTCCAGGGCCTGTGGTTTACCTTACGTGGAACCCCCCACCCAGTAATCGGGATTTTATTAGGGTCCTCGTATTTTCCTATTAAGACAGTATTACAGGGTGGGGGTCCTCCTCGTGTTTACCCAAGATCAATCTTTTGGTTTCTATGATTTAGGGGAACCCCACAACTTACCCCAAAACGCTATAATCTTTAAAAGATTTTAGGGGATCCCCTAAATTGGGCTTTCATATCGCCCGAAGGTTGAAAGTTATCCACTGGAGAGGTAAGGTTCCATGTGTTGTGCCTACACTGGGTTGCTGTTAAGGAATCTAATTTAAGTTACCATGTTCTGGGTACATAGTATAGTGAATAGCAAGGCTTTTTGGGTACGTATATAGTGAATAATAGGGTTTCCTCTTATAGTATCATAAGTTAAGTTCCTTAACAGCAATCCAGCATGATGGAGGTCTAGCATCCCTGCGTCATGGTCAGACAGCTCGGGCGATGTTTTTGGGTATACATACTTTCTATCCAGTACGGACTGCATAGCCCTTCTTCTACCTTGTCCAAGGGATTCATCCCAATTTCCTGCCCAAAATACCACACTAGACAATGGCTCTCTTAAAAACAGTGAAAGATCTTGCGCAAGTCCAGTGATTCGGACGGCACTGTGGTCCAAAGAGGCCTGTATCCAAACCTCAACACTAGAGACGTGCGTGTGATAGGACAGCTTGATACCGATCGCCGGTCCAAAGAATCTATAGAACGGTTTCTCCACTCGCTTCGTTCGCTTGGTGTCTGCTTGGGCTCTGGGGCTCAGGGTGTAGGATTCCGGGGGCCTATGACTCAAGAGGCTCCCGATCTAACGCTTCCGGTACTCTTGAGGCGTATATCTGGGGATCATTTTGTAGATTCTCTGCTCGACTCCCGATCCCAACCCTGAAAGACGAAGGGAATCCCAAAAGGGGCCCAATAAAGACCAGCCCCGCGACCAAAGGGGTCGAGATAGGGCTCCGCGTTAGTTTGGGGGAAGGCAAACCCCAACCCGAAGCCAACACAGTTGACGCCCCTGTAACTGTACTTACACATAAACACATAGATATACATTAGGTGGACCCCCCACCCTGTAATGGTGGCTATAAAGGATAATAAGGACTGTAAAAGTGTCCTCTTATATTGCTATTATACCACTATTACAGGGTGGGGGGTCCTCCTAAGATATACACAATATATTCCTACATGCACATACATTCTTTTAGTAACCTAGAACTCCTGGAAGCTCTGCGGCGCGTCGCCTGCGATTCGAGTTGGGCTAATCGATGCTCGAACCTCGCGCATGGACCACATGGAGGGGTTGGGGGGCTTACTTGCTGGTTTTTCGCAAGGACTGAAGGAACGGCAAAGACAATGGAAACTACTAGACGGTAGGGTATAATTAGGGTGTTAATGTTAGAGGAATGGAAAGAAAACGCAATGAAAACTACTAATTGTGTTGCTGGAGACTTTAAAGGGCTATGGTAGGGATCCAATCCTAAACCCCTGACCCCATGGCCCCAGACCTCAAAAAACATCCCTAAACCCTAAACCACTCACTAAACCCTAAACCCCTCTTGCCAAACCCTAAACCCCTTTTGCCTAAACCCTACGCCCCTAAAAGCCCTAACCCCACGGCAGCAAGGACAGGCGAAGAGCTCTTCAACTTTGCCGTCCAGGAGATGGAGCCCCTTCGTGCGATCCTCATACACCTCAGGGTTGCGCCAGTTACTAGGGTAATGTTGGGGGCCCTAGAAATTCATCTTTTTTTAACGGCCTTATAAGGATCCAGGGATTAAGGGTAGCAAACATTAAGGCTCATTTTCAAACTTACCGCTGCTTAGGCTAAACGCCCTGTGAGAGGGTTGTGGGAATGTCTGGGGTTTAGAAATACAGGTGTCGGGACTTATAAGTTTAGGGCTCTTGAGTTTAGAGGTCTAGGGCTTCGGAATTTCAATTTTGATGTGTTAGGACTGTAGAGGTGTAGGGTTCAAGGATTGCGGAGTTTGGCCAACCAAGATACACGTTAGGGACTGCTTTTGGGGATCATGAAGCGGTTATTGGGGTGCTACTCCCGGATCGCTATTCATTACATTATTTCTTGAGATTTTGTGGCTTGGCCTTGGGATGCGTGAGGGTGCTTCAGGCCCTAGGGACCTCTAGAAGAATGATCACTAAAGACATGTCGTGCATGTTCCTGTGGAAGCCCCCAAGCACATGACAAAGTGGTATGCCGGTATGCCCCAAAAAATGACTGCAGAACCCAGAAATTTTGCGAAACATCATACGACCTCGGCTGCTTGCAGGCGGCCTGGTTTCGGTACATGATGCCGCCACAGGGTAGCAAGCACGCGACCAGAACCTCGGCACAAGCACCGATGGAGCTGTTCAAAATACCAGGCCCTTAGGGACCCGAGTGATACTTGGTGAGTACAAGGGCGTCGCGCGGTTATCTATCTAGTATTCTAGGGGCACATGATTGAGAAGCCTCAGCTTTTCAAGGATCAGCGAAAAAGATTGGGTTGACAGCCTTGACTTGATAGAGACTGACGAGGATGCTTGTAAAGGGATAGCATAAGGATAACATAGGGTTTTTAAGGGGATAATGGAAAAGAAAATGGAAACTACTATATCTTAATAGATTGGGGTTATAGTGGCATCGGCAATATTCGGGACGGAGCCCTCCCTCGAGCCCCTCCTAAGCCCCGCCATGAAGCCTGCCCTTACTACCAGGACTTATTCCCTACTACACCCTAAACCCTAATCCCTAACCCTAATCCCTAACCCTGATCCCTAAACCCTAATCCCTAAACCCCAAACCCATTGCTCTCTTCTTCCAATCCCCAAACCCCAAACTCATTGCTCTCTTTTTTGGAATCGCCTGGTGCTCAGGGCATCTGGCAAGGCGTATACCTCTGAAGAGCGTCGCTCGCACCCGAGTTCTGTGGGGGAACCCAGCTCAATGGTGCATGGAAAAATATTGTAGGGCTTAGGGTTGGGGATTTGAAGGTCTAGCTTCCGAAACTTAATCACAAAAACGGAGAAGCATATGGAAAAGAACAATGGAAATAAAATTGAAACCCTGAGTTTCCTTTAAAGGGTACATAGCGCGGGATCATGTGGGATCCTTCATGGAACGTCGGGGGCGGGGACACTCCTTGCAGCCTTGCAGGCAGCTCAAACAATGTCTTGCCTAATTCCATCCTCCACTCTGGTTGGCCCTTCCAAAAGGGCTGCGCAAAGGATTGCATGGGACATCCAAAATCACATTTTACTAGTTGCTGGACATATTTAACTTCAAGAATTGGAGCCATGATTTTGGACTTCCCGTCCATGCACTGCAGCCACCTGCCACGCCAAGCCTTGGATTTGGGTGCTTGCAGCTGCTTGGCTCTAATTTGCTGCCAACCACAGCAGCCCTCCATTTCCAGGGTAATTTAAACTAGTTTCAATGCCCTATATAAACCGCCATTTAGGGTGAGGTCGGGTGAGGTCGCTCTAACTTGCCAGGTTATTAGAACGGATGAGTATCGATCAAAAGCGACTGACGTCATGGAGCAGGAGTGACAAGTATGTATCAGAGGCAAGAGAAATCGTCATCAATATTATGATGTATGTGCCACCCCGACTTTTTGCAGCCTGGCTCTCTATCCACCGCTCTTGCTGCTGGTATCGGCAATGTTTGCCCCCTTTGGCGGGAGAAAAAAGTGTATGTGTACATACATATATACAGAAAGGGCTTTGAAGATGTCTAGGAAATATACGTTACTGAAAGTAAACTTTCCTCATGAAGCTGGAGGCTGCTTTGGCAGCAGCTTGCTCGCAACACACGTGCGGCCTAACTGTGATCCATCAGTCCGGAACAGCTTTCCCAGGCACGTGTCTTACATGGTCATGGGGCTACTATGGGCCCCCCTCGATGTATGGGACACCACTACACAAGGCCTGGTTGAGGTTCTCGGAAACTATGAGGGCATATGAGCTTCTATATACTATAATAGACTATAATATACGATGATAAATTGTGATATAGTATAATAGACTATATGGTATACCATAAATTATGCTACTATGGAGTCTGGCCACAAGCTCTTCAAGCTTCCTCGGCCTTAATGTATCTCGGGGCCGTGCACGTCAGGGGGGCCCATGGTAGAACTATGCACGCGACAGAAACCAACCCGGTCATGCCAAGCCGTGGCCTGGACGACTGGGATAAATCCTCATATGGGTTTCCTTACTACCCCCTCTATACTACCCCTCCTAGGCACCCCCTTGGTTTATTAACCTTAATTAATCCCCACCATCCCTAAATAACAGTCACTCAGGGAGGAACCTAGAGGGGGGTAGTATAGGGGGAGGTATCCCATGAAATCAGGATCGTACTGGTGCTTCAGAGGGGGAGTTAGGGAACAAAGCCTGCAAAATTCTCAATGTCATCCCGTATGCTAGTTCCTACGTAAGCACCAGCAGGGGATAGATCATGCATCTGGGTCATTGTTGGAGTCTCTCCCGTCCATGGCTGTAATGTAGGAGCCTAGATATGAAGCATCGGGTTGTGTCTACATGGGATGTTTACAGCATGAAGCCTAGCAAAGGTCTTTGAAGTCTTAACAAGAACCTGATACTGCGTCATGTAGGGACCTGCATAGGTAGTTCCCAAATTAGGAGTACCTTTTTTGGGGAGTCCCAAGAGTAAGGATTATAACATGTTGGGGTCTACAGTGGGATCCCCTTATTTCGGGAAACTACCAGACAATTACCAATATTATTTTGAGGCCCGTCTCAGGTACCCTGATCGGCCCTAATCCACACTTATATGAGGAATGTGGCACTGTAATATTGGTAGTCAATGAGGCTCTTACAATACCTGTTCAGCTGTCTATTTGACTGTATCGAGGACATCGGGAGCTCTCAGCATTGCAAAGACCCATGCATGACCCGAGTAAAATAGCAAAAGCACAAGGTACGCGGCTCAATCCTGTCGATGGAAAGCGAGATGTAGAAATGAAGGGCATTCCAGCCAACACTGTCCCTTTCGACCCCAAACACAGTCCCGAATAGTCCCTACAATCTCTGTGGGCACCCATGAATACTGGACCCTGCAACGCTTTTTCACTCCTAGTCGCCCCCATCTGCGGTTCCAATCATTTAAAGCCTGAATAATTTGCAATTTCATTCTGAAGTCTCTTTGAGGTACTCCGTACCATAATTTTACACGATATCTAGGGTAAATCCCTTTATCTAGCACTACGATGCTGCAACCATCGACTCACTTGCTTGCCCCTTGCTTCATCAGCATGGACCTCTTTTTCGCGCTCTTCTGCATTTCTGTCTCCTGGCCGTGTGACTTGAAGATCCCAACCCTTCCACACGACCTCAAACCTAATTTCCAAATGAGAGACAGACTCAGCATCTGCAAGCAACTCCGAAGCAAAGCCAAGACATAACAAAAACACCAGTTCACTCTCCTCATCGCCATTCTCCCGCCAGAGACCACGGTACAGGACCTGTGAAATGATAGTCTGATGATGCAGCTGGGCTTTCTGTGAGCTGCGGGCTTGCAACGTTTTCTTAGGGTTTGATGTAGACCCATGATTAATAAACCCCCTCCTTTTAAGGGCTTGAATATTAGGATCCCCCTACTATCACTGTTGAGGGCAGGGGGGTTCTTGATCAGCGGTCTACATTAGGGTTTAGGGGTTCGAGCTTCTGCTGCATGATCTGCGGATCACGGGGAAGGTTCACGGGGCTTTCCGATTGGCACCGGCGCTTGCACGGCACTCTCTCCCAACTTGCCAATTCAAGAGACTTTTGCCGCATGAAGTCCCAAACCCTAAGCCGCTGAAACCTCACACCCCTAAACCCTGAAACCGGAAGTCCCATATATGTATATATACACCAAAACCCAAAAACCTAAAATCCTAGAACCCTAAACCCTAAATCCCCAAAATCCTAAACTCTAAACCCTACATCGAACCCCTATATCCCCCATATCCCCCTTCAAAAAAGGACAACCCAGAGATCCCTCTGGAGCCGGAACCTCCACCGCGGCGTCGTGAACCTTCTTCCAGCCATGGAAGCGCCCCCGCTGGCTGAGGGTTCCTGGGTTTTATGGTACCTTTTAAGGGGAGTTATCGGGGTTGTCTAGGGATAATGGAAAAGAAAATGGAAATTACTATTTAGGGGTTTTGGGGTTAGGGGTTTAGGGTCTAGGGTTTGGGGGTTTAGGGTTTAGGGCTGTACGCTTTCCAAATCACGACGCCAAGAAAAGCTTGATAGACCCCAGTTCCCAGGTGCCTAAAGCATTTGGGAAGGTGTGGTGGACGTCATGGAAAAGCATCTCATTCCAGCGGTGCTTCCCTCCCACGGCCAGTGCCATAACCTCAACGCTTTGGAAAGCCATTCGAAAACATCCCAATGAGGTACCTACAAATCTTAGGAGTTATCAGGTGAGTTACATAGGCCGCTTCTCCACATAGAAGCCTCATGTTAACCTTGATGTATGCTTGCACTAGCAAACCTTATAGTCCCCTTAAGCAGATAGAATCTGGCTGTGGTTATACTATAATAAGATCCGGCCCCATATACCCCATACCCTAAACCCTAAATGAGATCCCCATAGACCCCATACCCTACACCCTAAGCCCTAAACCCTAAATCAGATCCCCATATACCCCATATTCTATCTACTTAATGGGGGGCTACGAACTTTCGAACATGCTATGGGACACGCACGCTCTCGTGTGCAGTCATCATAAAGCTCTCCATACAACCCTTTCTGCTCTATCAATCAAACCTTGCAAGCAGCTTAGACATTAGGGGGCCCTCCCACCCTGGAGTAGCGGTATATTAAAAATATAATCGGACTTTAATAGAATCCTTATTATCCCTTTTAGTCACTATTACAGGGTGGGGGTCCTCCTAACCTAGACAATACAAAACCAGTCTCCCCATGCAACGCTTGCAGGCACTCACACAACACACTGTAGGAGTAGTAGGAGGAAGAGGAATGAGAGTAGAAATAGGAGGAGGCGTAGGAGAGATTTAATTTTGATTTGAATCTGATTTCAACTGCGAGCCACGATCTTAAAGGTGTTTGGGGCCCAGGAAGTTCATGGTCATAACCCTCTCAAAGACAAAGAACTACCCAAGACCCTTCAATATGTGCATAGGGCATATGAGCATATGAAAGCAAACCATACGTTCGCAATTAAGACTACATTAGCAACTTCGAAGTCTGAGGATTTTCTCGGGTCAGGGAAGTTTCTCATTACCACCCCCTTGTATAATATTCTTGGTAGTATGACTATAGTATATTTGGGGTTATGTTTGGGATAATGGAAAGGAAATGGAAGCTATTTAGGGTTTAGGGTTTACCAACAGCCTAAACACCAAGAGCATTTTAGAAGCGACCCGCGGGTTCGTAGAGATCTTTAGCGCGGAAACCTGGGAGACCCCTGGTGACGCATTTATACCGACCTCCCATACCTCAGAAAAGGAGGATCTGGGCAAACTAACACCTAGACACCAAACCCCATGCCCAAAATCCAGAAACATAGATCCAAGAACCCTCAGCCCTAAACCTGAACGCCCGAAACTTGAGGATCAGGAACGTTGTGCAACACCGGCCACGTGCGACCCGGATCGTTCTCCAAGAACTTGTTCCAGGGCAATGAGTGCGTGAAGTTGGTAATGAACCTTTGAACTGATCGGTATAGGGGTGTACAGGGTATGTAGGGCTAAGCGAGGGTTTAGGTCTTCGCGTCTGCGGTTGTTGGTAGTTTGTTTCAGTTTAGGCTTTAGGTTTAG
>CAJNIZ010042704.1:32461-57459 GCA_905231905.1 Symbiodinium pilosum
TAAACCCTAAACCCTTAACTCCTAGCAGCATCCAGGCCAAGGAGAAGCCAGTTCGCGCGGCACAGGTCACTGGCAGGACAAAGCGCCAACCCTCGCTGAGCCTACGGTCCGCAGAAAATGGTGTAAATGATACGGTTATTATTACTGATATTCTTATTGATACTCTTATAAATAACAATCTTACTGACTTTGTTAATATTACCTAATAATGATACTGTAATGAAATTATTGTTATTATTACTATATAGCGAATTGGGGTTTTGTTGGGATAATGGAACAGAAAATGCAAATTACTATTTTAGTGTAACAGCCCCTGCCACACGGTCTAAGGTATAGGGCCACTGCCGGTTACGGGTATACTGAGAAATATGAAAATGACGAACATGTTGGAAAATCATGATAAGCCATATAAAACGGTTGAACACTTTAGAAGTGGATGGAACAGGAATTAAACATGATTGGAACTATGAATATGATGCAAGTGATGAAACATGATGAAACATTGCGACATGTCATGGAGAGATGATGAATGATGCTAGAACTGGATGGAGAGTTTCGAATAATGAAACAACATGGTGAAGCATGCCGAGCACAATGAAAAAAACATCCCGAAGAATGAGAGTAGTAAACATAGCAATAAACGCAATAATGTTAGCTACAAGAAAAACACTAGTCATGAAAAACTAAAAGGTATCGATTACGAGCAATAAAAACTGGTACGACTAATCTTCTGCGCGTATTTGTGCTTTATAACCTTCCGTGCATATGTCGTTGTTTCATGTCCTTGTTCTTCCTTCCCTTGCTTCTTTATTTCTGTTCTCTCCGTTTTGATTGACTATAATATAATTACCATGAATGTTATGGTCACTATGACTGCCGTACTATCACTGCTGCTCTTTAGTGAATTGTTGTCTGTCTTTCGTTCTTTCTTTCCGTCCCTCTCTCTTTCTGCCTGTCTTTCTTTCGTGTGCTATTTCCTTCTATTATTCGTTCTCGATCTCTTTCTTTCCCTTTCTTCTTTCTGGTGTTGTTTCTTTCTTGCTTTCTTGGTCTCTTTCTATCTTTCTTTCCCGCTCTCCTACTCCACACCAACTCTTCCGTCCTTCCTTCCTGCCTTTTACGTACGGAAACACACACCGGGCCTCAGATTAAAAAGAGGCGCCCAAAAACATGTTTCCCTGTCTGGTATACCATACTTGCACCATGGAGATTATGAAAGAATAGGGTGCGGGGATATTCAACGTGGGCAGAGATTAATTCGCTCCAAGTTGCGGTCGCCCGAGGGGGTAGGTACCCAATAGCCAGACAAGAGTCCACATGAACCTTTAGGGTAAAGGGTTGAGGGTTTAGGGAACCTTTAGGGCTTAGGGTAGAGGGAGGGAAGGGTCTGGGAACATACGGCTTAGGGAGTTCTGGGGGTTTTGCCGTTTAGGGTGCTTCAGGGGGTTCAGGCTTTTGGGAATTAGTAGGTCAGAGGGTCATTGGGGTTCGATATTTGGCTTGGCTTGAACTAATGTCCCAAGATGGGCGAAATTTGTAAGGCCTCGTGCTATTTTGGGAACCCCACTCTAGGGACCCGTAGTAATTATACTGAACATAAGGAAATCCCCCCATGTACCTAAAATAATCGGCCCCAGAGGGGCTTACTTGTTGCCTACATTGTTTGGGGTGCGCACCAGACGAAGGCATTGTGCTTCACCCTGCGCGGAAACCATTTCGACCAAAACTCCTGACAGGATTGTTGTTGCGAGGCTTTCCAAAAAGGATTTGATTAACATTTCTGACAATTAGGGCGCAACCAAGGATAGGGCCATGTGTAATTCGTGGCGAGGGGGCCCTAAGCCTAGGAATTACAGTAGTCTCATGCTGTGCTAGTTTACACTCCGAAAACGACATGGCCACCATACAATCACCTCCCCGCAATACATACCCCCCAGTACAATATCACTATATCTTCGGGGGATATCTGGGAGTATTTATTTTGGGAGGTGGCAAGGCTTATTTTGAAGGAGGACAGATTTCTGCTCCAGAAACTTACCACAAAAAGCCGCAAAGGATTGGTTTCGGTATCTTGCGTAGCCGTCCCTCGTAAACCCTGACCCCTAAACACAACCCTTTCGCTTCTAGGACGCGAAGACAACAAGCCCTCCATGGCCCCCCAACCCCAAAGTTCCATCAGGGTCTGGGTTTAGGGTCTGGGTTTTAGGGTTTAGGGTTTTGGGTTTTGGGTTTTCGGTTTTGGGTTTGAACCTTAAACCCTAAAGCCCTTAAACCCTCAACCCTACAGTAGACCCTAAAGCTCTGAGATCCTTGTTGCACTTGCCGCTGGCGTCGGCCTCAGGAAAGCTCATCCACCACTCCAAAGCGAAGAGCGAGCCTGTGTCCTGGATCTTCGTAAAGCACAGCGGGCCCATGCTTTGGCATAATAGTAATAGTCGTCATAATATTATAGTCCCCCTTAAGTAGATAGAATATGGCTTTGGGCATATTACAATAAGATCCCCACATACCCCATATTCTATCTACTTAAGGGGGACTATAACTGTAAAATAATAAATTGGGGTTCAGAACTGAGGGTTGTGTGCTTGAGATCCTTGTTGGGAGGGATGTGCTTCCTCGAGGCTAGAGGTGTCGGAGGAATATTTCGTGATTGAAGTAGAACTTATGCCTGTTCCTATGTTTAGGTTGGTGGGTTTAGGGTTTAGGGTTTAGGGTCAAACTACTCCGAGGGGCGGGAAAAGGGGCGCAAGCACAAGCACGGAACTTAGGGCGGGGGGATCTGGGAATAAAGCTTCAGCTCAAATTCCCAGTTGGGTCCCCGACCCAAAGCGTGAACTGTGTTCTTACCTAGCAACTATGAATGTTGGATTGCAGCCCACCAGGTCGCATTGCAATATAATCCCCTGCCGGGAAATTGATGAAAAAAGGCGGGAAACAAACAAAAACACCTACCCAATAATGAATATTTCCAGCATAGTATATTCTTGCAGAGTGGGTAGATTTGATGTCTAAGGGGGAGAGAATCACGGCACAACCTAAAATTCTGCTCAAGAATGGCTCGCGTCGTTGAGGCCAAAAAAATGGATCACTGGGATCCAGGGCACGGTCAGCAGGTACCTTTGCTCAGGGTCAGGGTCAGGGTTTAGGGTTTAGGGGTTCAGGGTTTAGGGTTTAGGGCATTTCAGACAAAGATGATGTGTTGATGGATGCATGCGTTTGGAGAAGTCTAGAAGCTTTCAACGCAGCATTCAAGATGTTGTGAGGTTCATTTTTCATCTGTAGAGGCTACAGAAGGATGCCACATTGGCCTACCAAACTAGAAAACATTCTCAGTCGTTGCTGATCTCTGGTCTTCCTTAGATTTGTAGGCTTAGGATTTAAAGGCTAAACCAAGAATAGCAATAACTTAATAACCATAATATCAACAATAATAACAATAGTAATAATAATCGTAGCATTAAAAATAGTAAGCGCAGAATAGTACCTCACAGACTGCTAACTCGACAGGGGCCCAGGTGCTTGTACCAGTTGGGGCCCATGGGTCCTGCCCACTGCTGCAGCGCGTAGTGGAACTCCTCCATGTGTCCAGGCAATTTGGGAACTACTGAAGGTATAGGGTCCAGGAGTGTCTTCCTTACTGCACCCAGTACTGTTTTAGGAGGCTACTCCCTACACCATACAGCCACGCTTGAGGGTCTGTGACGGTCAACTCACCCTTGATCCTCGGGGTCCCAACCAAACTCGCCTTGCATCAGCAGATCCACAGTGCTTGCATGGTGGCGCGCATGCTCCAAAACAAACTCCTGCGGGAGCGTGGCTAAGCACTACAACTCTGCAGAACCAGCCCTAACCCCTAAACCCTAAGCCCTAAACCCTCACCGGGCTTCTATGGCTATGAGGACATCCTGCAAGTCATAGATTGCGATAACCCGCAGGGTCATGTCGAGAAATTCAAAGAAGAACGACCCAGGGTTTGGGGCGCGGGGTTGTGAGGTTTGGGGCTTCGGGTAAGCACCTTAGGCTTGGTACGTACTCGTCATGTCTTTCAGAACAGGCTATTGAATATGTTCATGTTAGGGCCAACTACAGGGGGGGAGTTTCCAGTGGGGGGCGAGTCTTTCTAGGGCTCGAGTGCGTACTGGCATCCTCCCAGGGAAGTGAGATGAAGTCCGAGAATGGGTGCGTCAAGAACTTCTGGAACTCGTACGGTGGGAAGGTCACCCCATGCATCACGTCGTGATCGATGTAGATCTGTTGGATGCAGATGTATGCAAAGGGCACAGCGAAGCATAGTGTGCAGGTCCAGAAACTCTCTGGGAAGGATGCCAGCGCAAAGCAGTAGCTGATGATCATCAGGCACTGAACAACGAAAATGGTGGTCAATACGTTCCACATGTAGATCATCTGCTCCTCAAAACGAAAATGAAAATGAAAAGTTGAAGACAGCAGGTCTGCTCCTCAAAACGAACATCTGCTTTCACGTCAGCATGGCAGAAGGAAGCCCAAGTCACAACAAACAAAACCTCCGTCTGCTACTCGAAGGCATATGGGACTTTTCTAGGCTACCCCGGTAATACAGAAGGCTAATATAAGAATAGTTACTAGTCGTTGCCAAGCCCCATGCAACCTTCAAGTAGCATGACGCTCTCGCGTTGGCTGTCATGAAAATTGCAGTGGCGAAGGATGCCAAGACAAATCCAAGTCATCAGCGTAGAAGTAAGATAGCGGTAAAAAACAATAGCACTTTAAAAAAGCTAAATGGCGAGTTATCAAACAACTAATACCCTAGGGGATCCCAGGACTTTGTTGGGACAGTTGGGGGATACCTCAGACCGCGAATCCAAGCCCTGAACCCTAAACTGCAAATCCAAACCCTGAACCCCGTTTCAGCAAGGAGTCAGGGGTGATCTTGGTGAACAAGAACGCCAGCTGTGGTGGCATGGGGTCGGGCTTGTTCGGAATTGGGAAGAGTCGGCCTCAAGGGCAAAAAGAAGGTTTAAGGCTAGCGGCTTGGTACTAGAGCTTACTGGATCTTGTTCTGATCATACAGCGCGCTTCATCTGGAGTATGTATCATTCCGTGGTCATTCTGAGGTGCTTCTTACATCTCTGTTTCCATTTCAACTTCCATTTGACTGTCCATTTGATTCCTCTTTCGCCTCCCCATTATTAAAACTGAGTCTTATAGCAGGTTCATCCCCCCAACGGTAACAGCCCCAAAGGTTTACCGAGCTAACAAAGGCTATATAATGCTTAAAGGGCCGAATAGGGTTCCAAATCTTGGGGGTTACTCTTGGGGGATTGTAAGATCTAATTAACTTATACTAGGACCACAAGCCCTAAACCCTAAACCGGAGTGGCAACCAGCTGACCTGTCTTCAAGCTCCTGTTCTCGTCGTTCTTCTCCACGGACAGGATCTTGTCCTCGCATTGCTCTACTGGGTTGCTGTCAAGGAACTTAAAGTAAGTTACCGTAATGGGTACGTATAGTAAATAATGGGGCTTCCCCTATATAGTAACTTAGATTAAATTCCTTAACAGCGACCCAGTAGGCCACCCAAACTTCACATGGGCTATGGTCTAAACTCCTCGTATTCCCCTTAATAAGCCCTATTAAACCTCCACCTATGGAATCCCCTATACAACCCACTTTTTAGGAGTTTAGACTATAGCTTACATGGAATTCAGAAGGGGCCTTACAACATGCAAGTTTAGGCCAAACTGACGACCCTTCCCCTCCCTGAACCCTGGACCAAATCCCTACCTTTCTGAAAGGGAGGGAATATAATCCCTATACTATATATAGTCCCCATATAAACTATATTCTAAACTCCTCGCATCCTCCTTAGTATCCCTCTATAATACTCCCCCCTTTAAGGGAGTTTAGACTAGAGCTCATATAGAGCATTCCCGACTAATCACCCCCAGTCAGCTATCTGCACCTTTTCGACCACGAGCCCCAGTCCTTGCTCTTCTTCACGTTGCTTGCGTGCGGGTCACCTTCATCCGGCTGGGCACCCTTCAAAGTTGCGATTTCGTGATCACGCTCCTTGGGCCAGAAATCTGCAATTCCCTCCCCATACATAGCAATCCCCCCCAATTACAAAGAATATTGGTGCTATGTGCGGAGGTTATCATTAGGGGGAATGGAATTACAAGACTCCCACACATCCTATACATCCTACGTGAACACGGAGTGAACCCCAAAAATCTACACGCCAGATGAACCCTAAACCTTGGGCACTGCCCCACCCCAGTAACAGTCTATAATAGGCATCATATGCAGGGCTTTACATATTAAGATTATAAGTATAATGATTATCCCGGTGTGGGGCAGTACCCAACCTCTCTTTCCCGCAGACTCAGAGCTCTGTCGGCCGCTAGACACTATACTTACCTGTGGTTAGCTAGGAATGAAGGACTGGATCCTTCTGGTAGTCCCCATAATCTAACCCGTTATAGTAATTTCCATGTTCTTTTCCATTCCTTCATTCCCAGCTAGCCAAAGGTAAGTATACAGAGGGCCTCATAGAAGTGTCACACCACTTCTTGCGGAGGTAGCAGACATGCTCGCCACGAAAAATCCAGAAGCTTCACCAGAAAAACAGAAATTACATAGTGGCCCTGAACTCCCGTCTGTCCCGCTTTCTACCCTACTCTACAGCCCAAATGGCACCAAAGAGCCCGGCTTGGAGTTTCGGATTGGACTCAGGGTGACTCTACTTACCTTTGGTTAGCTCACGAATGGTGCACCCCCAACTGGTACCCGCGCTGAGAAGCCCTCATGTTTATCCCTAGGAAGGGATCCTTTAGTCCCTGTATAACCCATTATAGTAGTTTCCATTTTCTTTTCCATCCTAAGCAATAGGCGCTAAACCCTATATAACCCGTTATATTCAAAACACTGAAAGAAAGAAAGTCCATTTGGAGGATCCCTACAAGGACTTTGAAGCTTTTGCTGACCCCAACAGCACCCAGGAGCATACTTCTTCTTCAGCTCTTCCAGGTACTCATCGGCACCATAGAAAATCGAAGCTTTGGAATGCCCTGCCTCTGGGGAGTAGGGCCACAGTATCGGGTTAAGGGTTTTTTCTAGACACCAATGTGACTTGTATGCTTCGGGATTTAGGCTTTGGATTTGGGTTCGGGGTGCAATGCAGACGATATCCTGCCTAAACAACTTCACTACATGATTTTTAGGTCTATTTGAGCCGCGGTCTCAGCTCCCACTATCCACCCTTAATAACCCCTACAGTACCCTGTATAAGCCCCTAAATAAACCCCTTGAAGGAGTTTAGATTATACCTCATTTGAGGCACCCTATACAATAATTCTACAAGGCATCTGAGACCCTAAACCCTATAGTATTGGTAGAGGCTCAAGCAAGATCAGGCCAGGGTAAAAAAGCGAGACAAATCCGTTCGGTTTAGGGTTTGGGGTGTAAGGTCTTGGTTTTAGGGTTTGGGTACCCTAAACCCTAGGGTTTGAGTTTTAGGGTTTAGGGCCTGACTTAGCTAAGGGAAGCATTTTGAAACCTAACCCCTATCAACCCTACGCCTCACACCGTTTTCATCACGAGCTCATCCCTGATCTCTAAACTTTTAATCCCTTAAATTCCAGACAGCCAGGAACCCAAAGCCCCAAACCCATTCTAAAGCCTAAAGCCCAGAAACCCTGAATCCTGAAGCCCAAACTCTAAATCCGAAATAACATGAGGATTCCTATCTTTTTTCCAGTGTCCCTTTATAACCCCTGAAAGCCTAGAAACCTGAATTGCCAACCCATCCGCCTTCTTCTCCAACAAGGGTGCGCTCGCCATGAGATCTGAACCCACTAGAGCACTACACTTGCAACAAGTTTTTGAGCCTCGCACCTCGCAACGAGTCTGACTTTAGGGTTTAGGGTAGTCTGAGACCTATTTAGGGTGAAAAGCTCGGGGTTGCCATGCAATTTTCAGAGATTTATGACTCCCCGTGGGCTGTTGGAGCATGGGCCATATACACTAGTACTAAGAACTGGATTGCATCCATGTGGTGTACTGTACTTTGGGGGTGTTCGACTCATAATTGTTGTAGCCATTGCACCACTGGGCAACATAGCTATCAACAAAAGACAAGACGAACGTAAATCAATACTCAGCGCAGCTACAGTAAAGAGAGCAGCAATGGCAATATCAATGATACCCGGTTTCACATGAGCCATAGTCCAAACTCCTACTATCCCCCTTGACGACCCCTATAAGACAACCCTATAAAATCCCCTTAAGGAGTCTAGATTATATCTCACATGGAAATTATGATCATCAGGATGAAGGGTTGAGGAAGAACGCCGAGCTGCGCGCAGCGAAGCGCTGGAAGAAGGAAGGTGCTACAGACCGCAACGGCACGGAACTGTAAGGCCAAAAGGATCAAACCCGGAACCCCAAAGCCCTACAGTTAAGGGTTGAGGGTTTAGGGTTGAGGGTTTAGGGTTGAGGGTTTAGGGTTTAATTTGACCGGGGGGGAGCGCTGCGCTATGCCTGAACCCTGTCATGGGCCAAGCCGCAACGCACAGGACGATGATGACCACAATCACGGTGGTGTCATCTCCTCCGCCCTGGTTGGTAGTACCTTCAACACACGGGCCTCCTCTTCTTACTGGGGCTTAGCAAGGAATAAAGGAATAGATTCTAATGAGATATAGGGCTTATGTATGGTTGGTAGTACCTTCTAACAATGGAACTTAACACCTCTACTAAAAGTTAATGTTTCTGGTCCCCGTAATAGCAAGGTAGGGGAACCCCCAAGAAGTTAAGGGTGGGTAGCTAAGTACCAAGCGGCTTCAACACACCGGCCTCTTCTTGTTTGATGCACAGCTGACTAGCATTACCACGCACTACTGGCTGCTTGCAGAATTCGCCCCCCTCTCTCTCACTCTCTCTCACAATGTTCTGATACACTCCGTCTTGTCAGTATCAGAAGAAATGAGGCTCCCGTCTACAGCCTCTGTGAGAAAGTATAGGCACAGGGGACCAATTGTACACCTGGGCCAAACTCTTGTCAGTGAGCTTTCCCAAACCTTTTGACTCCCCAAGCACATCACAAAGACAATGTTATCCCAAGCCTGAGCCCTAACCTCTAATGTTCTTGCCAACTTCATCCCTAACCCCTGAACGTTACCTACGCGTAGAGAGACCTATAAACCCTTTAAAGGGACGCCTACAACAAGGCCCCCGCATAGCTTTTAACCCAGAAATCCTGGACTGCAAGGCCTCCTGAGCCGGAAGAAGCCGTTGTGGTCGCACCTGCCGTTGCCGTGGTGATGTCCGTGGACTTGCGGGTGGTTCTAAAAGTCCTTATAAGGAAACCCTAAACCCTAAACCGCGTAAGGAACGGACCACTGGAAATACACTGATCCTAACATAAAATGGAACCTACCTTCTGGCCATTTTGGGATTTAGGGTTTAGGGCAACTATCTCTTAGGCCTTCCCAAAGTTTAGTGGCGTTTAAGTTTTAGGGTTCAGGTTTAGGGTTACACCCTAAACCCCAAACCCTTGGACCTGTAACTCCTAAACCCCAAACCCTAGTGGAGAAAAGGGTTTGCGCTTTACTGTCAGGATTCTGGTTTGCTGCTAAGGAACTTAATCTAAGATACCATAATATGGGTGTATAGTAAATAATGGGGTTCCTTGTTATACTAACTTAAACCCTAAACCCTAAACCCTGAACCTATACCCTAAACCCTAAACCCTAAACCGTGAATAGCAACCCAGGATTTGGAGGGCTTGGGGATTTGAGGCTCAGGCCTGGAAAAAGGCTGCTCACGACAGGAAGGCCCTTTAGGGACTTTAGGGTAGACACTTACAGGGTTTGTAGGGGATATATATATAGTGGTAGCTTTCGGGTTTAGGAATTAGAGGAGGTGGAGAGTACCCCTCAGGGTTCAGAAAGATCCGAACCTGAGGCTTCAAAGCCATTTGTTAATCAGCGGCGCCTGCTGTGGTGGCAGCAGCGCTCGATGAAGTGGTGGGAAGTTCCTGGACCACTATTGAGACACTGTGCGCGGTTCCAGGATTGAGGCTTTAGGCAGTATTCAGCCGAAAGACAATGACTTCGCAGTCAAAGCTTCTGAAAGCCAGGGCATAGTTATCAGGGTGATTGCTCCAACCTATGACTGTACAGGTTCGAAGAACTCCTAAACTCGAAAATCTTAAACTGCTCCCATGACCATCCAGATTCGTTGGTCACTGCCGTCTGCGTGCTCGTCACCTTGCAACAGGAACAGGAATGAAAGGAGCAATGGTACGAAAATGACCTCCGAGTAGCAATGCGCACAATAATGCGAGCTTAACGTCCTGCTGGAATAACATATTCTGTGATTCTAAGACAGGAAGAAGCAGCAGTCAGAACATAACTGGCAACCCAAAGACAGAGCAGCCCATGCACAAGCCCCGCGGCACAGGAGGCATGCTGTGAGTCCGGCAACAGGGTTATATTGGGATATATAATGGAAAATAAAATGGAAACTAACGGATTATAATAAGGTATATATAGGTATATATTGGGGTTATTTTGGGGTATATTGGGGATATATTAGGGTTATACTAGGTTTATATATAGATGTTGCAACGTGATTTTTTCCCCCAAACCCTCGCGGTACCTCTTGTTTTGCTGGGATTGAAAGTGGACGGGGTTTAGATGGGGTTCTGTAAGGGTTGGCGCGTCCGGATCATCACAACTCTGGCAAACACAGGAGGTTTAGGGCGTAGGGTTTAGGGTTTAGGGTTCCGTAATAGCACTCGGTCCCCAATTAGCATGCCCTGTCGAGAAGCAAGAGAAACTTTCAATGTTACGGGGCTTAAGGAGAGAGGTTCTGGTGGTTCACATGAAGAAGAGGCCCCAAGTTAGACCCCAATGAAAAAATACCATCTTTAGTACTGGGACTCCAGAAAGGGGCCCTAATTTTGGGAAACCCTAAACCATATAGCCTTGCATAATGCAAGTTTCCATTCCATGGTCCATTGTCTTTTCCATTTGACTCTCCATTATTGGGTTACAATTTCCAACATCACATCTGGGATCCTGCTGGTTGGTGACGCTAGGTTTTAGGGTTGAGGGTTTAGGATTCAAGATTTAGGGCTTAGGACGAGCTCCATCGCTGTTTCAGAAATCCTGGCGGTTACGGGACAGACAAGAGTAAGTAGAGCAGAGCGTATTGCCAGGGGAACCCTCAACCGGAACACCCTACACCGTGTTTCAAGTGGGTCTTGAGTACCAGCCCAACTTGCCCGCCTGGGCGCAAAACCCTAAACCCTATACCCTAAATTCCCAACCCTGCGGCCTGCTGGATGGCAACATTCTGAACATTGGCGTTCGTAAGCCCGGTGGCCAAATGCTGAGCCATGGTTGTCGGCGTGACAGCATCAAGTGTGGCCTTCACAAGCTGCATGTGAACAAGTTAGGCCATGTTCTTCGTATGACATGTTACAAGCAAGAAGATAATATCATATGCATATATGGGGCTTATAGTCCCCCTTAAGTAGATAGAACATGGCTTTGGGTCTATCATAATATCCCCATATACCCCATATTCTATCTACTTGAGGGGGACTAAGACCCTAAACCCCAAACCCCATACTCTATCTACTTGAGGGGGACTATACAGGTTCCACTCAGTTGCAAATTAGAACTTTTCAGGAGCTTCTAGTTCAAGGCCTCTGGGTTGGAGTTTAGGGTTCAAAGGAGGTTTATAGGGGTTATATAGGGATAATGGAAAAGAAGATGGAAACTGCTTTTTAGGGTTTAAGGTTCTGGGCAAATTTCTGTTTACCAGGGTTTAGGGTTTGGATATTACAGATCTGACAAGGGTCCGGTGCACGGTAGGTCCTCTCCTGTTGTTGCCCTTTTTAACCATGTTGTATATCTAGGGGAGTTATATCAGGCGTGTAGGGGGCTTCTGTGAGGTGCCTATATGATAACTCCCCTCCTTAAACTGCCATAAACCCTACACCCTAAAACCTAGAGACCTAATTAAGCCCTAAACCCGTAAACCCTGATTAAAGGGGTCCAGGCTCCTTATGGGGCCCCCTTCTGGATTCCATGCTGTTATGCCTACATATGCTTTCGTATTCCAAAGGGGCTCGGGACCCGAAGGACATGTCGCTTAGGGTTTGAGGCTTAGCACTTGAGCTATAGTCTAAACTCCTAGCATCCCACTTCATACCTCCTTGTAGTGGATCCCCTTTATATAACCCCCTTTAGGGAGTTAGACTGTGGCTCATTTAGGGTTTAGGCTCACGAGGAGATTCTGGGAATCGGTTTAACGACTACATGGGGATCATGTTCAGAGATTCCGAAATTTCACCTCAAGGTCTCGAAGGGTCTAAAGACATGGAATTTCGATCTCTTTAATTGAGGAGTTTGCCCTAAATCCTATACCTACGGGACAATGATGCAACTGATCCTAGGATCATTCAAGGTAAGGATCCTTAAGATAGGGGTTTCGGGCTCCCTCTACTCCTTAAACCGAACTTCCAGGCCTGAACCCTTCTAGTCTGGACCCTACAATAATACAAGCCCAATATGTCAGCGTAGTAGTTTCCACCTTCTTTTCCATTATCCCTTATATGACCCATTGCATCATATAGGGTTTAGGGTTTTGGCCAAGACTTGCAATGACTGAATCCAACGTCCTTGTGTGAAACAGCCACATCCTTCAGAGTGGGCGGAGAACAGAGCTACGCAACGAAGAGTTGAAATGCCCGATTCAATGCGTAGGTGTAGGGCTTATGTCACTCATGCCACCCCAAAAGGCGTCCGATCAAGCATGACAGGCCGAATGGCGATCAAGAAGTACGGGCCCTAGTATGGACTCCTATGGACCCTTAGTACTTAGGCTTCTTTGGGAGGATTCTAGGGGCCCTTAAGGATACGTATTCTATAGCAGCTCTTTACAGGATCCCTGGGTGAAGGGCCCATATTGGGGCCCATAGCTTCAACCTAAGAAGTTGAGCTTCGGCTGTCAGAGGACTTGCAGTCCTCATTGCCTCCGGGCTTGGATAGCATGGCCCTGTTGGCAAAACCAGCCTACATCGTCATAGCAGTCACAGTAGCAATAAGAGGAATAAAGCTGAAACTGAAAGTGTATCACCTCAGCTGTCCCGCCAAAGGTCAACCCACTCACCATGAGAACTCTCTCTTTTGAACCCTTGGAAATTGCCCTGTCTGAGCTACTCCTCAAGACAACATCCTATCCTGAAGGGCACTATCCAGTAAACTTGAAGGGTGCAATATATGTAGGGGATTATATACGGGAGTGCTATAGGTAGTATTAATAAGGAGGTCAGACTATAGCTTCCATGACTCCTCTATGTCCTTTCCAAACGGAAGGGACCCACCCCAAACCCGAAACCCTAAACCAGAGGGTTTGGGGTTTGGGGTTGGGGTTTGGGGTTCAGGGCTCCGTACTACCCAAGGTTTATCCCCCAATACCTCAACTCCCAACAAGATGGAACCCACCCACCCTGCCTTGATGGCAGCTGCACCACCACCGGCAGCAGCAATGTAGTAATTGATTTGGGCCGGAACCTCCGGTGAGTTTTTGTTGCAGATCCGAGTTTAGGGTTTAAGTTTAGGGTTTAGGGTGTAGAGTCTAGTTTTAGGGAGTTTAAAGACTATTCATGTAACTGCTATTGCCACTAGTGCTTTCGCTCCCACGACGGCTACACCATGATCATTCAAGCTTTGAAGCTTTGAGTTCAAGTTTTCGGGGTCAGGGGCTGCAATGTGGAAATCTGTGTCCTTAGAATTTGCACTCAAAAGTCGCTGCTAAGCGAATTGATAACCACCCCCCTTTGGAGGAACCTAGGACCTAGGAGGGATAGTGTCCAGTGAGGGAAGCAAGCTACCCATGAAGTGTGCAGCAGGATTGCAAAGCCGTCATCGGTGGTGATATCCCCTCGGGGGTTTCTACACCACCCGGCTTCACCTGGCAAAGACACCCCTTCAACAAGATTCAACAAGGATGATCAACCAGACCCTCAACCAAGCAGAGAGAGTTTTCATGCCGAAGGTTGGGGTTGGGTTGGGATTTGGCTTGCACGTCGTCTCTCCAGAGCTTGAGAAACTCGGACATTGTGGTCGGGTTCTTCTATTCGCAACAAATGTGTCAAAAAGCCCAAAGTCAACCCAAGCCCTTCACTTGAATTTACGGCTGCGTTTGGGGCCCAATGAGCCCAAACCCTGGATTTTGCAACTGGGTAGCTGCTGCAAGTTGCCGAGACTGCAGGAAAGCCAGGCGCCGCGAGTTGCATGCAACCCCCTGATGTTCGTGTTGGGTTTGGGGTTCAGGGTCCTAACACATGCAAAAAGGTCTATCGGCAGTCTGAAAATGAGGGGACACCCGGGGTCCTTTCTGTAAGATGTCGATTCCTACAGCAATAGATCCAAAATTGGGCAGGCGCATCGCTTCAGGGAACCTAATATAACCCCAATATACTATGGTAGTTTGCATTTTCTTTTCCATTATCCCAATATATCCCCTATATAACCCCAATATAATCCCTAAATATCCCTTCAAAGGGACCTAGGGTTTCCATTTTCTTTTCCATTATCCCAATATATCCCCTATATAACCACTATATATCCCTTTAAAGGGACCTAGGGTTTCCATTTTCTTTTCCATTATCCCAATATATCCCCAATATAGCAGAGATTGTATGGATCAGCCACACGGACTGGATGGGGAGTACCAACGGGAAGGCAGGAACTGTTCTTTCTAATTGTTTAGGGTTTAGGGTTTAGGGTTTAGGGCTGATGCTGAACCCAGACCTTAGTGTACAAGAATAGCAGAATTCCCAAGGTGTAAGGTACTTAAGGTCATGCGGGCAATATCCACCGGAACATGTATTTTTGGTGAGCTCCCCGGAGACCGCAGAGGAAAATGGGAGCTGCCAGCTTCCACAAAAAAGAGACCCTTTTTTGGAGTGCGTGCAACTAGCATTGGGGGTATACAGGGACGTACAGCTTATCCCTAAAAATAAGACTCCTTATACTGAGGGCCAGTTGGGTCTTTTTGGAAACTACCACACAGCCGGCGTACTTCAGGGTTTGGTGGTCTTCCAAAACAGGGTTCCATTGCTATGGCCGGGGCATGCTCTGGGGTTTCTCGCAGGTTAAACCCGGTAGCTGACCAGGTAGCTACCCAGAACACCTGGAGCTCTTTTTTTCGTGGCATGCTCCCTTTTTGGGATGACTAGAAGCCATTGTGCTGAATCACCACGACAACCAAGCCATACAAAAACTTCAAAACCTATCTTTCAGCGACGTTGCTTTACTCACACTACGGATCTGCATGGAAATGCAGATGAATGAAAGGTTTTGGGGTCTTATGGTCAACTGTCACGATGATGTGCAGCAGGACCCTCTGAGGCGCGTGCGGAAATACCTTGGCTGATGACAAGGGCTTAGGGTTTAGCGGGTTTTGGGGTTTTAGGGTTTTGGGGTGCTCAAAACACTGACGCCGTTCGCTTAGAGCGAGGGTTTCAGATTAGGGTTTGGATGCTCATGTGAGTACGGTTTTGTTTGGTGTTTGAACCCAGTAAGGTCATGTTTCTCATAGAAATTACGATACCGTAGTCATTCTCTCTATCAAGCGCGATTGCATCCCCAAACAAGATACTGCTCGTTTAGGGCTGGTCGCATTGCTCAAAGGCTGCGATCCATTTTGGGGCCTCTTTGAACATGTGGGGGTTTCCATAGGTAGCGGGCCCCAAAATAAACCCCCAGATAAGGCAATTCTTCTTCTAGGGACCCCCTGAACAGGACCCCTAACGCTGGGAAACTCCTACATGGCTTCTGAAATTCAAAATGGTCAAAGCAAAATTAAGCCCTATCTCTGAATCCTGCTCCCAGAACATTTAACTTCAGCCCAACCGGAAACCCTCCAGGCGCTATCCCTGAACCCTTCCATCTTACTCCCACCCAAAACCTTGAGCCCTAAACCCTAAACCTTAAATCCTAAACCCTAAAACCCTAAACCTAACCAAAAAAAATGAAGTGGCTTCGGAATTTTGAAAATGGCAGTCGGGTGGCTCACGCTGTCTGCAGAGACCTGAGCTTGGATCTAAATCCTGCGGAAAAGCATGGACAAGAAATCTTCCCAACATAGTACCATTACATGAGCCGTAGTCTAAACTCAATATAGGGGATGTTAAGGGGGATACTTAAAAGTCTTCCCAATGTGGTACCATTACATCATGACAGGAATGTCTACTACCGGAGGGTGGGGCCCAATATTTATGTACCCTAAACCCTAAACCCGTAAACCCGAAGCCCAGGTTTAGGGTTGGGTGTACCGGTTGGGGAGTGTTACGGATGGATTCTGCATGCAACGGCTACGGACGGTGCGCTCACTCATGATGTTTGAGGAGTTTTGGGCGTCACGACGATGTTGAACAACTGTTGTCAGGCTTAGGGTTTAGAATTTAGAGATTAGGGTTTAGGTAAACAATCAAACAAGTAGCCCTGCAGTCCCTGACAATGCTCGGCATATAGGATAGCGTCATTCGAGGATGGGGGTTGGGTCCAGGATATCAATTCTAGGTAGTGGGTGCAATTATAAGTATACGGTTGTACGCGTAAACTTTAAGCCCTGAAGCTATGGGGTTGCATAGGGAGTCCCAAAGTGAAGGGAACCTTGCCCTGCGACGTTCAACGGCATACTCCTCAAGTAACCTAATATGGGGCCCATTGAAAACATGGGGCTAGTGTGCCCCTTACAAGCCCCAAGATACCGTACGCCTAATTCTAGGGACTCTCACAGAAGAGACCCCTATTTGGGGAAATCCTAAAGCCTATAAATCCCTATGAAACCCTTTGATTCCCTATGAAGCCTTATGAATCCCTATGAATCGCTACGTACGCCTAGATAAGCCCCTTCCAAGTTTTAGAAACCCGTTTTGCTTCTGCATTGGTTCAGGCCAGGGATCCAACAAGGCTCAGACATCCCAATCACAAGCACTGCTCGTTGATAAAACCTAAATGCATATATATATATATACATATGTATATATAGATATAACCTCATATATGGTTTAGGGCTGTACATATATATACATATATACACATGTGTGAGTATGCATATCACTGTAGATGTCCCTATGTGAATCCCTATGTATATAACCCATTTTCGAGTGCATATATGTATATGTGTGTGTGTGCGTATATACATACCCCGCTACCTGTCCCCTATAACCGCTTTGCTGCATCCGAACATGCCTCAACCAAGGCACTCCAGCGGCAAGTGCCAAGCCCTGGGCTAGGCCATTGGTAGCTTCCGTGGTGAGGAGGTCGTTGCAATTCTCAATCTGTGCCTCCACGACCTCAGCACATAGAGCGCTGGGGAACTTGCCGTTTTTTATCGCGCCTTTTCCCCACGGCGCGTCACCGCAGAAGGGTATAGGCTATAGGATTCAGGGTTGAGGGTTTATGGGGGAATTGGCAAAGGCACTCTGGAGGCCTGTAGAGACACTATGAGACTATAGTCCCCCTTAAGTAGATAGAATATGGCTTTGGGTATATTACTATAAGGGGGACTGTATGATGACACAGGGGTCCACTCCCCTGTTCTGAAACTATGCCTACTCGACCTCAAACTGACTCGTTTAGGGTTTAAGCTTTTGGCTTACTTGGGAATGTGGGAATGGGCCGCAAGGACTATGATAAATCCCTACAAAAGCCAGCCTCCATTCCGTTGTCCTTTTTCTTTTCCATTTGAGTCTCCATTATTTGAGGTAATATATCCCCAAACCCTTTATGACCCCATATATCCCTATATAGTCCGTATATAATGTAGCAAAAATGCTGCAGTATCAAGCCGCTACAAAAGAAGACCAGCAGAATGCAGCATTTGGCCAGGGAGCTCCACTGACGTACTTGATGGAGGTGGAGGTAGTCGTTTGGGTGGAGGTGTCTGTTGAGGTTTCTGAGATTTTTGTGGTGGTTGTTGCCGTGGCTGTTTCGCCAACGGTCGTCGTGTCACTGAAAGTTGTGCTAGCTGTGGTTGTCATCGTGTCTGTGGAAGACGCGGTGGAAGACATTGTGTGGGTAGATGACATGCTAGTGGTCATCGTCATCGTCTGTATGGAAGACGTGGAGGAGGACATCGTCTGGGTTGATGATGTGCTGGTGGTCAACGTCATCGTGTGTGCGGAAGATGTGGAGGAGGACATCGTCTGCGTTGATGATGTGGTCGTGACTTCTGTGGCGGATGTGGACGTGGTATCAGTACTGGTCATGGATGTGCTGGCGGTTGTCGTAATGGTGGTGGTGAAGGTTGATGTTGTGGTTGTGGTCTGTGCATGGGCATTCTGCAACAGGAAGCCCAGAAGGAGGAAAAAAACACCTGTTCAGGAGCTTCAAATTGGGCTGTGTCATAGAGTGGCCCCTAAACCCGAAAACCCTAACCCTAAATCCTAAACCCTAAACCCTAAATCCTAAACCCTAAACCCTAAACCCTAAATCCTAAACCCTAAACCCTAAAACCCTAAAAACCTAAAAACCCTAAGACATTGGACCGTGTCAAGTCTAGGTCTTCTTTGTGAAAGGCATGTAAATGCCCGGACATAGCCACGTGAGCATGTCGAAGGCAAGCAGACAAAGACCACCAACAGCAAGGACATCTCAACGACACCCACAGAATGAACCATATAAAGGAATACAATATAGTAACATAATAATATGGTACTACAGTAATATAGGAACATAGTACTATGGTAATATAGCAATGTAGTAATATAGTCATGTAGTAACAGTAATAGTAATCCCAAAAAACAGGGAACCGGGAACCATACTCAGCCCGTAGCCGCATGCAGTCCCCAATTACATGGGAATGTCCGAATATCAGGGTGGTCTGCTTTTCAAAGGGCCCGCCTCAGTAGATCGCTCAACTCTGAACCTCTACCTGCCCTGACACCCTGAGGCCCTGGCAAGAATTTCAAGTTTGGCTGCTTCGGGGGATTATTACCAGCAACATGTCAGACCATCAGCAACCCGCACAGGAGTTTAAGGGCAGGCACTTGTAAACACTGCCGGATGGTGCGGGCCTCTTCGTTTCATCCGCATGCGGAGCCACCACGAAACTGCGCGGACCTCGCGGGAAGTACTTTCCTGTATTGCTGGGCTGCTGTCAAGGTTTGTTGTTAAGCAACTTAAACTAAAATCCGGTAGCAACAAATCAGATGGGAGAGCAAGTGGAAAATTAAGGCTGTAATGATACATAGTTAAGGTTTCATAACAGCAACCCAGATTGTAGGCACGAAGCTAGGCAGGGATCGGGAAGGGCATGCCAACCAGTGCTACACAATGACCTGATCTGTAGGTTTGCGCAGAAATGCACGGCCTCAGCTGCTGCCGTCATCAACACTGTGTCTGACATTACTATTCCAAAAACTTGCCGCCAGCCTTTTCTGCTAAGACCTGCCTGAAAAAAGACTACACCCTGAAACACGCAACCCGAAACCCTAAACCTCAACCGCCCCCCACCTTGGGTTTGGAAAAATACGTTCCCCGGTCTTTTCCTTCCAAAGTCCCCCTTTAGTAGATAGAGTATGGCTCTGGGGTATATTAGAGTAAGATCCGCATATACCCCATATACCCCATATACCCCATATTCTATCTACTTAAGGGGGAGTGTAGAGTGTAGACCTACAGGCCCTTTTTCTGCATCTGGGCTCGCACACAGCCAGCAGGAGCTTCCACCAAGGTCCACGAGCACAAGCACTCACCGGCTGTAGGTCCTAAACCCTAAACCCCTAAACCCTAAGCCCCAAACCTGTAAACCCTAAACCGGACCTTTAGATCACCCCCCCAAAGGCAATTTAGATCAACCCCAAGATCAAACCCTGTAGCCCCGCTTAGGTAAGTAGCATCTGGGAGTATATGGGGATCTTAGTATGATATTGGGCAATGCCATATTCTATCTACTTTAAGGGAACCATAAGCCCTAAACCCTAAGACCCATGTCTAGAACTCCCGCACATCTGCCCGAAGCTGAGCTCCAGACCCGTGGAAGGTCCTCACAGTCACGCTTTACATTCAAAATTACTTCCTTGAGCCGACGTCACCGCAGCATGAAAGGCGTGTGTAGGGCTCAGGGTTTAGAGGTTCAGGATTTCGGGTTCAAGCAGGCACAGAGTTTTTTTTTTAAACCCCGAGGACCTTTTAATGTCTGCACGAAATGCACGGGGCCTGGCGTTGCCTTGTTCACTTGCCAGGTGCTGCATCCCCATCTCCATCATTACGGCGCACAAGGACCCTCAAGGTCAACAGAGTGCCCTCGCTGGCACAGAGTTTAGGATTTTGGGCTTAGAGCAGAAAAAATCATTGTGGTACCCCACTGGATGGCTTCAAGGGTTAGTTAGATATGCTTTGCCTTGCATCATACGAGCACTGATAACAACACCTTGTCCATGCGATAGTGGGACCAGCCAATCATAATGACAGGCTCCACATTTAGGGTTTAGGATCTCTGGCTTAAAGTGAACAGCTCAAGCACTGGAACACACACTACAACATTCAAAATTGATGCTGGGAGAACGGGCGACTAAAACATGAGATTTTGGTATTGGGGCAGGCTACAAGACGAGTGGAATGCTGGGAACCAACATCAACAAGTGTATTGTTCGGGCTCCAACTGCTACCAGAGTGATTTTGACCCTGTACCCGTCTGAATCAAGCGGAGGCTTCTGGACTGTTTGAATGACATTGGAGATGCAAAACCTTACCACCCGCAGATAGACCACGACTCTCTGATTTTCAATCAGCCATGTTGTCAAAACACCACCAAGTAGTTAGCACAACATCTAGTCAGTAGAAGCCAGGAAGCTCGAACACTACTGCTCACCCAAGGTTCAACGCACAAAAAAGGACGAAAATGCTCAACGAGCCACAGTTTCATACTGACGTTGCTTTGTATAGCACGCTCTCAGAAACCTGCTCAAAGACTGCTCTCGTCTTAAGAGGTGCTTTGGAGGGGTACAAAGCTGACTAGTGAAACCCGTGGTCTCCTCAAAAACTCCCAAGTCAAGGGTTTTAGGGTTCAGGTGTTTAGGGTTCAAGGTTATTGCATAGATAAATCAGCAAGCTTTTTCGCCACTTCGATGCAAAGCTATTGTGCGCGTGCACATGTTCGTGGAGCACCTCGGCCATCACTTTTGAAGTGTTTGCGGGATTAAGGTTTGCTCTGGGAACTTGAAGACATGTTCAAGTTTAGGCATGGGGATCAAGACCTGGAGCCCATCATGTAGCAAGTAGGTTGGGAATCCAAGAATTTGGGCATAAGCTACTTGACATCTAAGTACAGGCATCGTCAGTGGACGAGGTTCCTGGCAAGTCCGGTATCCATATGACCGGCGTTGTTCTCAGCTGTTGTGCTGGTACTGTTTAAGTTGATTGGCTTTGAATTCTACACTCTGCTTCGATCCTCAGGAACATGTCAAACTTTGGTTCTCAATTTTCATTCACACCTTGAACCTTAACCCTAGACCCTGAACCCGTCACTCCTCACCCCAATACGACAAGTGTCAAGCCCAAAACAAGCTTGATGAACCCTAAACCCTTCACCCCAAGCAATTTTGAACTTAACCTGGGACTCTCATCAGTAAGCCATTCGAACCTAAATGCAGGCCTGTGAGCTCAGCTTGAGGTGGAGGATGTTGATGCAAGCAGGTTGGGACGTGGCCTGTCGTGCCGCCTGGAGAAAGGATCAGTTTCAGGTTGAAGCTTTCTTCCTGGCTCCTAGTAGAAAGTAAGGGAATATGCCCCCTATCTGATCTCTATATATTCCCTATTCATAGTCCCGTATAATCCCTATATACACCCTATATAACACGTTTATAATACATTCCCTTACTCCCTACTAAGAACCAGTGCGCCTTCTTAGGGCTCATGGCTTCGGGTTTTGGCCTTTGGGTCCTGTGTTAAGTCATATGATGACCACAGCGTCCCTGTTCGGTTGACCGGGTTACCAAGAATTGCTGGTTCTTCATAGGGAGTAGTGAAGGCACTATATATGGATTAGATCAGGGGCATATTCCCTTGTTCCCTACGAAGAACCAGTAAGAAAATTCTCTCATATCCTGCGACATCAGTTACAGCAAATGCCTTACATCCTAAACGCATCCCCTCATAGGCTCATGACCTCAGCTACTCCTCAAGCGCCCCCTCTCAAAAAGTAGACAAGCCAGAGTGCAAACTTCACAGTCGAAAGACCCAAAGTAATCTCTAAAGCTCCTGCATAAGCCCCTAACCCTGAAGCCTTAAACCCCAACCCTGAACTCTAAGCCCTAAACCCTAAGCCCTAAACCCTGAAGGCTAAAACCTAAACCGTGATCCAAGCGGCTTGGCATAGGCCTCACCGCCCTTTTGCTTGGAGACTAAGTATTCGCCAAATGGAAGCCAAGGGCGCCTATGGGTTACGTGTGTGCAAGGTTTATAGGGTTCTTAGGATTCTGCGGTAAGTTCTAAGGTTTATATGGTTTTGAGGGTTGGTTTGGAGATCTTATATGCTTTTAAGGGTTGGTTTGGAGGGCTTATAGGCTTTAGGTTTTAGGGTGGGTACCTATGGGTTCAGGATTTGGGTGTTTCAAGGATTTACGCTCAGGGATTTGTTTGCTTCAGGCGCTTAGGCTTGGGGATTCGGGTTCAGGCTTTTAGGGCTTAAACCCTAGACTGTAATCTCTAAACCCTAAACTCTACACCCTAAACTCTACACCCTAAACCCTATAATCTCTGAACCCTCAAGGCCTAGGCCTCAAGGTTTGGGGCGGGATATAGTTGGGAAGTATGGGGCTCTAGACTGAGGATTTCAAAGCTGGATAGAATGAGGCCCCCTAATAAAGGCCACCTTAGGACTATGCTCGAGGTTGAAAGCGCAGGAGGAACACTGAGGTCTACGTGGTATATCTGGTGAACTGTCAGGACAATTAAATCAAGGGCCCATGCTAGCAAGCCCATACACGTAACCTGAGACCACTCTTGGTGGACACCATCCTGCATCACCACAAATCTGAATGCTAGGAGTCCAGCGTACTCAGGGTCATGTAGGACTTTGTCCATCAACCGTACTGTTTGGAGCTGTGGATAAAAGGACTAAATCACCATTTTGGCTTTAGGTCTGGGCGTGGAAAAAGTCTAGCTTTCCGGGTTTGGGGTTGCGGATTTTCAGGTTCTAGGATTTAGGGTCAGGGCCCTTTGGGATTTGGCCTTCCTCCTGCTTTTATATAAGTATACTTGCTTGCCTTCAGGCTAGAAGGTTTCCACTTGCAGGCCCCACGTAGTGATGGTGCGGGCCGTAAGCATCCCTAAGGTGGATGTAACGCAACGACATCCACACCAGGAACCCATCCTCTATGAGCCCTGGACTAAATTTGTAGTATATCTCCTGAATAGGTCCCCACCAAAACCCTATGTATTCCCCCTGTTGGAAGCTTCCACCGTCACCCCAAAATATGCCAGTGCAAACGCTATATGGTCAAGGGTTAGGAACCCTACCAGTGAGCAAAGTGGGACTAGACTGAACTACCAAGGGGACCGCGTCCAGCCTTGACGGTCCATTGGTATTAGGGTTTAGGGTTTAGGGGCCTCATAATTAATGACAGTAGTTCATATGCTCACCCTATGATATGATCCTCTATGAGCCCTGGACTAAATTTGTAGTGCCCCCCAAAACCCTACATATTCCCCTATAGGCCCCCAACCTAAATTTAGTCCGTAGCTCATATCATCCTAGGACCAGAGTCACCCAGGCCTGAATACGCCCTGCTGCTTCAGCCTTACTGTTGGCAAGCTGACTCAGTCAGATTGGGAGCAAGACAACTAGATAGGAACATTGCAAAACACTAGGGGATAATGATGAGGGGTTCGAGGATTTTTCTGGCTAGAACGTACAGTCCCCTTTAAGTAAATAGAATATGGCTTGGGGTATATTAAAATAAGATCCCCATATACTCCATAACACGTTCTTTCCACAGACAAAAAAATCAGCAGCAATAACTTACACGGCGACAGCTTGCACATGCTAAAGAGTTGTGGAAACTACTGGCCTTATAGGTGTGACGAGGCTGGATTCAGGCACTGCTGGCTTGCTGTTAAAGAACTTGCTTTAAGTTACTATATTGGGGTAACCATATTGACTACCATATATACCCAGTATGGTAACTTAATTCAAGTTCCGTAACAGCAATCCAGACTGTACACATTGCGTCTCTGTGGCATCTGCAACAACACACTCTGCTAAAATAGACATTTGCGGACCTAAGTCCTGCATTTGTCTAGTTGGTAATCGGAATTGAGATGTCAAACCAGGGAAGCAAAGCTCAGACTCTTGCAGAAGCTGGTATGAGCCGCTTTGAATGTTGTAGGGGCCTAAATAAAGGGTTTAGGGTTTAGGGTTTAGCAATGTCAATGGTTTACGGATATTCCTCCAACACTTGACAATCACATGGAAACAAAGTGGGAAATTACATGGAAACTTGGCTTCTATCAAGATTATATAAACGGATGATGAAATGTAGAAGCCTGAGTAATCACCAAAGTCATGTCGAGGTCTGTGTGAGGTACCCTATAGCCCCACTTAAGTAGATAGAATATGAGGTATATGGGGATGTTATTATAATATACCCAAAGCCATATTCTATCTACTTCAGGGGGACTAGAGGTTGTCCGCACAGGCTAAGTGTTGACAACAAGGCAGGACAATCGTTACATGTGCTTCCGCCAACAATCAGATAACAAGTACCCTTGCAAATTTAAGCTATCTCGGTCACAATTAGTCTGCAATAGAGGGCACTAGTGTTTTGACATGTCCTGAGCTGGCTCAAAAGAGAAGATAGGCGCATGCTACCGAGCATCTTATCGAAGTACCGGTCCCGAAACTCCTGCGCTGGATTCGGGGCCGCTATGGGTGAAGTGCAAATCAAAGCAACCTGAAAGGTTATTGTTGTTGCTGGCCTGCATGTTGAT
>CAJNIZ010042704.1:59105-92100 GCA_905231905.1 Symbiodinium pilosum
TTGGGAAACTACCATATAGGGGGCATGTAAGCAATAGACGTTATACATGGGATTTTGCAAGGAATAGGGATTAGAACGGGATTCTAGTAGGGTTTAGCGCTGTTACCCCAGAAGTGGAGAATCAAATGAAGGAAATGGAAATGAAATGGAAGCTGAGTTTATGTAGTCTCAAGGCTTTTGTACATGGATTATGTAACATTGAGGCCTGAATGATTAGCAATTATCAATGTGATTGTTGGGCTCTGCCTTTCATACCCTAGACCGTAGTTATACCAGGAATCCTGAACCCATAATACCAGCCCTGCGGTAGATACGTGTCAAGAAGACCTCCAGTATTGCGAACAGCTATTATATAAACCCATAATAAACCTCATAGAGCCCCTTGAGCGTGCATGTCCCAGAAGCTTGCTGATGAGGTGATGGATCCTCGGCATGCAGCAGATACACAACGAAATCTGCCATCACCAGAGCTTGTCTAATGTTAGAAGTATACAGGCGATGGGGTCATATATAGGGATCATGGAAAAGAAGCTGGAAACTAGTACCGTATTGTCTCAGGTTAGAAGTACGGGCCCCCAGTATGGGCGCTTAGGCTTTTGTATAGTGATTATAGGGACCCTTAAGGGTACATCTCACGTATATAGTACGTTTTCGCATGACATCCAGTCATTCCCTCCGACATGTCCCAAAACAATCAGCTCCTTACCAAAGACCTTCGCAAAAGTGACCCGGAATTAAAACTCTCAGCCACCATCCCTGGCAGGTGCCGATTAGAGCATCAGCTTCCACTGCATTACTTGTCGACTCATTGCTACTCTCCTTCTCTAGGACCTCATGCAAGAGTTTCACATTGGTCTGGGGATAACGGCCGGGCTGGGAACATATGGTAATGTCCCTAAATAGGGGGACCGCAAGATACAACTCAAAATACTATAGTCCCTATTATACGGACCCCCAAAAGGGTACCCCTAATGTTGGGGAGCTCGCGAGCCTGGCTAGTTATAAGAGTTCTCCTAGCCCGCATACCGATAAAAAACACCTGCAACCCTTAATCTCTCAGCTTTGACTTAAACCACAGCCCTAGACGCTGAACCCTCAACCCTAAACCCTACGGTCATGTACCTATAGTCCCCCTTAAGTAGATAGAATATGGGATATATGGGGATAATATAATACACCCAAAGCCAAATTCTATCTACTTAAGGGGGACTATAACACCCAAACCCAATACCAAACCGGGACTCTGGATGATATGCCGGCCCGCTCTTGCCAGGCGTTCCGTCAGCTGGGGGCTGGGAAATACAGGGACATCGTACATCTCCTGGAGCTGGGTTTCGCCGAAGCAGATGTGAAATCTTAACCCAACACTCTAAGTTTACGGCTCACGTCCTTTTATGGGGATTTAGGGAACACAACATGGCTTTTTCTGAAGTGCGACGTACAGTGCCGTACACCAGGGGCCGTAACATAACTGGGATCCAAAAGAGCGCAAAATTCTGACACGACGCAAGCGCATCCTCAGTAGCCCTGAACTGCTCTGCTAATTTTTGATCATTAGCAGCACACTCCCTAACCCCTAAAGCCTTGTTTAGGGTTTAGGGGACCCTTCAACCCGAACTCCAAGCCCGAAAGCCCCAACCCCAAACCTCAAACCCGAAGCCCCAGAGCCCCTGAAGCCTAAACAGTATAGGGTTTAGGGTTTAGGGTTGAGGGTAGTTTCCACTTGCATTCCCTTACATACCCTCATATAACCCCCAACCTCAAGCCCCAAACTCTCAAACTCAGAGATGAGGGTCTCCATACACCGCGGGACCCCAACAGGCAGACATGTTTAGGGTTTAGGGCTTAGGGCCCTAAACTATTGTAGTCCTTCTTCAGGGACGCCCAAAACAAGACGCCTACTACTCGGAAACCCTGCCCTACAAACCACTATGTAATCCCACTATGTTCCCTCTCTTTGCATGTTCTTTTCCCCCTGGTTCTCGATTATTACATCCCTGTATACTCCTAGATAATCCCCAGAGAGCCCTGTCTGCCAATATTTTGGGAAACTCACAAACCTTAAATCCTAAACCCTAAGCCCTTTTTCGGGGGGCGGTTTAGGGTTTAAGATTTAGGGTATCTCCTCCAAGATGGCACAGGTCTGCTGCGAGGACCGTGACCTCAAAGCAACATCCAGCGCCAAGTGGTACATCTCCTCCGGCAGGGGCCTCAATTTCTGTATTAGGGTTTAGGGTTTAGGGTTATAGAGGGTTCTATGGGCTACAGTGCTCCTAGTATCCCCCTTAGTAAGTCCTATACTACTCCCCTATATAATCCCCTATATAACCGCTGTTAAGGACTGTAAGTACACTACAGCTCATATAAGAGCTTATAGAACGGTATATACAAGGGTATGGAAAAGCAATTGGAAACTACTGCATTACAAACTACGAAAGGCAAAAGTGCCAGGCCCGATACTAAACCTTAGGGACTACGTAAGCATAATGCCACAGACAAGACGAGTCATGCCTCGGCATGAAAATAGACTAGTCTCGTGGGGGGGGTAATTCAACTGTCATTCGAAGGATGCCTTTTTTTCCTACGTGATTCCTCGAGGTTGTACATGAAGTAGTCTAAACTCCCAATGTCCCCCTTAATAAGCCCTATAATACTCCCGTATATAAGCACACATGAGGTGGGAGGTCCCGGGAATGCCGACAGGGCAAGCCCCCGAATAGTCCCTACTTGAAGGGTCAGTGGGGGCTTAGTATACCTTTAACCGCTAAAAGCTGTATACAGCCCCAGATATCCTAATTACTTAACGTACTTACCAAGCTCTCCTCACCCTCCAAGTAATCTTCTCTGGCAACAGCCTGAACTGTTGGTGCAAGCTTGCTGGTGAAAGTGTTAGGGCTACAGGGACAGGATACAAGTAAGGGCAGGCCTCCCACGAAAAAACATGGTATTTGCGCTAATGTTCTCATGACTTCTTACTACACTTCTCCTGGATGGGGGCCTGACTCAAGACATCCTGAATCCTAATCCCTAGAACCCAAGCTCAAAACCCTAAACCCTGGTTTTTATGTAAACCCCAAGCTCAAGATATAGGTGGTCAGAGCCCTTGAGGTTCAGAGCTCAAGGATATCGTTTGGAGAGGTTTAGGGCTCAGGGATTAGGGTTTAGGGCTCAAGGTTTAGGGTTTAGGGTTTGGTTTGGGGTTCAGGCTTTAAGGTTTCAGGTGAGCACAATCATATCACAGAGCTTTCCTTGTACCCTTTGGGTTTGTAACCTTGGGCTGCATCCTTAAGCCATGATATGAATATTTACATATATACATGTATATGTACATATATATGTACATATATATATATAGCCGGAAATTATTTACAGCACTTAACACCCATAGCCTCAAGGGATCAAACGTTAAGGCTACAAAGTTAAACGTCTTTGCTTATGAGAGGTCTGTACAGGGTTCTCTCACTCCAGTACGAACAATATTCAAAAAAAAGTATATATATATATATATACACACGCACGTATATATATATATACATATATGTATAGGTAATTTTCGTAATCCTTGTCAGAGGGTACCTGGAACTGTTCCTGAAGATGGCTTCAGGGAAAGGGTCTTGGCTGTCAACAGGCATCGCCTGGCTTTTGCTTGGAGCATTTCGCAGAAAATCACCGCTACCTTAGGTGGACCCTCCACCCAGTACTGATGACTACAGGGGAGAATAGGGATTATATTAGGGTCCTCTTATATTCCTATTATACCACTATTGCAGGGGGGGGTCCTCCTAACCTCTACCTAGCCCCTTCGGAAGCCCAAATAACTAGGCCACCCTTTTTGAGCACATTTTGAGGACAAGATCCACTACGCTGAGGTTCCATTTTGGGGGGCCCAGTACAGACGTGGTCCTTCTTCATGGCGGCCACCAAATAGCGACCCCAAAAAAATTTGCAAACCACAATAATATATCCCCAGAATGGGCATGAGGTAGGTTCCCATTAGGTTCTTTGCTTAAGGAATTGTACTCCCAACGGTCCCTCCCTCGCAGGCTCCTTAAGAACCACCCCCTCAATCATCGTGCGGCAAGGACCAGCTCAGAGTCATGATGACTTCATGAATCAGGGATGATCGTTCACAGCCTCAATCTTGCTATTCCTGGAGCCTAAACCTTAAACCCTAAACTCAAAGCCCTTTGCTCCCTTGTCCTAGCCCTCAACCATATACCCCAAGCCATTTCTTTAACCCAGGACTGACCTCTTAATCCCCAAGTTCTCAAGTTCGAGCCCTTAAGCCCTAAACTCTGGATCCTGACAGGATCTAAGCTTTTTAAAGCCCTTGGACTTTTCCGTCTGTCAAACAGGATCGAAGTTCAAGGTTTAGGGTAGTTTAGGCTCCCAACCAAGAGATGGGTCTCTACCTATTTCCTGGGTCCTAACTATTGTCCCGTAATTGAGTAAGGTTTTAGGGGATATGTAATGGACGTATAACGTTTTATGGGGTCCCCAAGATCAAGGGACCAGCTTGACCCTTAAACCCTGAACCCATTCTGGGAGCCCCATAATTCCAGCGTCAGATTCAAGACCAGCGGCTTAGGCACGCTCTGCCAGAGCGTGAAGAAACGGCCAATGTCCCGCTCTCCAAGCATGCCTTGAATTGATTTAGGATTCAGGGTTTGGGGTTTAGGGTGGATTTACAGAAATTCTGGGAGATTTTGAATATGACCCCAAACAATGCAGAACCAAATGGGACATTGAAGTGGAAACTGGGAATCTACAGGGGTTCTGCAGGCGAGGAAGGGGATTTAGGGGAGCCCAGCGCCAAAATACGGACCCTCTAACTCTCATGTGAGCTACAGCCGACATTTCTATACATTCCATGGACATGGGTTCTGATTAGGAGATGTATAAAGGACTGTACAAAACTACCAAAGGGACCCTATGTGCACCCTTAACGGCCCTGATATTGACAGTAGCTCAACTGACGCAACAACATCCTCAGTTTGGGGGTTTGGGTTGCCAAACCCCCCTGATTATCCATCATCACTTGAGCCCGTTGGGCTCGGGGCGAGTGGGGTTTTCGATGCAAACTTGTGCGAAAAACAAGGCCGCCGGCCTCCGTGAACTTTGACGTAAAGCTTTCCCAAGAAGGCCCAGATGCGAAGGAGATGCTCCCAAGTGTCCGCGTCTGGCTCCACACCAAAGACCGCATACCTTCATTGGGCTGTTCTTACCCCTATACTGGAGAATCAAATGGAAAAGAACATGGAAACTGGTGCTGTAGAGGATAGGATTTTAGGAATTTCTGACATGGAGAGCCCAGCGTATAGATTTTCCAAATCATGGGTTTGTCAACCGGCTCTGAAATATTTCGCGCTGATCCAAATAGATCACATGGGTGAAGGGGGCAAAGGGGTTGTCTAAGGCAGCCAACTCAGAAATCGTTCAAAGAGCCTTGCTCAAGGGGACTCTTTGAGTGCAGCTTGCATATACGAAGGAGTCTGGATCTACAATCCAGACAAAAAAAACCTGTAGCCTCCTTAGACAGAACTATTATGTTCAATAACTCCTTAGGTTTATGCTATAAGAAAAATTTTAAAGAAGTTCCTAAGGAGAGTACTGAAACCCTGCACTTTCAAACCAAAAGTCTATCTACCGGGCCAAGGACCGAAGCCCCCCCCAATATTATAACTTAGGAGGACCCCCCACCCCGTGATAGTAGTATAATATAGATTTATGAGGACCCTGATATAATATAATCCCTATTATCCCTTGCAGTCATTATTCCTGGGTGGGGGGTCCACCTAAACTATACTCATGTTCGAAAACCTTCCCCACGTCAACCAAGCTGTTGCACAACTCTTTCCAAAACCCGTAATCCAACCATGACCGGGGCGCTGCGGAAGCATGTCCAAAGCAAAGTCTGAAAAGCCTCCAGCAACATAGACAGCCATGACCTGCCGATGTAGGCTTAAGAGCTTAGGAATGGCGGGTTGGTATGTAACTATTGGTTTAGGGTTGTTGGGTTTAGGCTGGAGGGTATAGGGTTATGGGCTTATGGCTGCCAGGTTTCAAATGAAGGTCTGGGAGTAATTCCTCGAAATAATCTGTTCTCATTCTAGGAGCTATGTGCTGCTTTACACACTCACTGGTTCTACTCGGATCAACAAGAATCTGGCCCACTTCTTGGGCGCTTTTTGGGCGACATGGGGATTCCATGGAGAGTTGAAGGGCTTACATGTATGAAATCAAAGTGAACCCTTTATTAGGAACCCGCATTCTTGACGGGGGTGCAGCCGGCCTCTAGCTGTCAGTTAGAAGGTATGCTTCCAAGTGCTTATTCTCAATCCTACACCGCGTGTGCGTGTGTTGAGTCATTGAGGCTGTTACGAGGATCAAGAGGGTCAAGAGGTGCTCCCAAGCGAGTGAAAGGCTCACCAGACGGCACCAAAATGCACAGGAATCCTCATGTATCATATACTGTAGCACCTTTTAGACTCCACAAGGTTTCTGATATCGGCTTCTACTGTTACAAAGAGGCCAAACCCCAAACAGAACCCTTCCCAAAAACAAATCCTGAGCCTGAACCTTTCTCTTGTTATCGAACTCACTTTAGCAGCACTGAGATTAGCCAATGTGAGAACTGGAGCGGGCTGTCAACGAACTTATGCCTTCTCAACCCCTACATCCTCTGTTCAACTCCCATGCGCTAATTGAGTGTAGGCGCGGGCACATGGATCCAAAACAACGCAGGCCCAGATGAAAACTCGCAAAGCCCTTCTGGACCCTGGACCCTAAAGCGTCTCCACAATCTTACACTATGAGCTATAGTCTAAACTCCTAGCATCTCTCTTGATAACCCCTAAGAATCCCCCATATAACCCCTTGAAAGGATTTAGAGTATAGCTCGTATGATGACCCTTCTCTTTCTTATCTATCGCCTGCCCAAATGGACAACTCCTGTAGGCATTCAACAGTATTTTTGAGGAACCCTATGTACACTCACCGAAACCAGACGTCATATGAAGCAGCACTAATGCGAACTGGAATAGCGACCGTAAGGCACTGAAAACAAGACTGAAGGAAGCTAGGCAATGAAAACAAGACTTAAGGAAGCTACCTGTTCATGGCTTGAGCGTCTCCCTACCTAAATGAAGAACCTTTGCCTCGTTCAACACAACTGCGATCATACTTCCTACCCGGATGAAACTATCCCCGACACGACATTTTTGAACACATGCTAGGCCGGTAGCGTTCGATGGGAAAGGCTTCCACTGCCTCATCCGAATTCTGTGGACCCCGAACCCCAGACAGGTACCTGCTTTTTCCATAAACAGCGAACTCAATCTAGTCCCCGACATACTACAATCCTTTTTTTCAGGCACTCGCAAAAAAGAAGACCCCCGGAAACCTTCATCCCCATGAACCACCATGTAGTCCTGAGGAAACCGCTCTATTGTGCAACCGAAATTAATCCCCAACCTCTACCGCTACAGCCGTAAACCCTAGACCAGAAATAGTAGTTCCAAGTTCCATTCCCTATTCCGATATGACCCTATATAAGCCCGATATAACATTAAATCAACCTACACGCTGGACCCCTACCCTCCCGGAAACTAACATGGAAACCCACGAATAACCCTATGAAGACTACAGGCCCTTTAAAAGGGGCTATATGAGTTTCCATGTTAGCTCGGGGGAGTGTACCCACCTCATTCAACAGCTTCACCCAGTCCAGCTTGTTCGCGTACGCCTCGCGCGCGGCGGAGACGACGCCCCACGCCTTAGTTGTGCTTTTGATTTGGGTTTAGGGTTTAGGGTTCTAAACTCCTAGTTTCCCCCTTAATAACCCTATACTAGTCCCCTATACAAGCTATATGACCCACTTTAAGGAGTTTAGACTATAGTTCATGTGGGCTTTGGGTTTTGAGTTGTAAATAGCGCTTTAAAGCTGTGCTGTTGATGTAGATGTGGGATTTTTTGGGTTTGAGGCTCGAGGGTTTCAGAAGCAGTTTAGGGTAGAGGTTGTAGGGTTGGGGTCTCTGCGTGTGAGGCCCAGGGCTGGGGATCTACTGGATATCTAAGGATCAGGCATGCTTTTGAATGTCTGCGTAAATGAGAGGATAGCATTTCGAGGCAAATGCGACTTGAGGCTTGAAGAAAAACTCGTATTTGCAGTGTTAGGTTTTGATGTCTAGGGGTCAGGTTTGAGGTTTGCGTGTGGGGACAATTCACGGATGGGTTTTGGACTCCATCCAAGCTGGGCACAAAATAAAATGGAAACTACTATACTATATTGCGGTTATATTGGGATAATGGACAATGAATGGAAACTACTATCATATAGCGGCGTATATAGGCCATCACTGTTAAAGGCACGTTTGGAACTTATGTTCAACGTGATATAAGCTATGTTCAACGTGATATAAGCTAAACCGAATTATGGTTCCTGGTTGGTCTCTGGTTGCATGCACCTCCATCGAAATTACTGGGACTTCTTAGCCATCCGATACACACGATTCATGAGGGCTCCCTCATGTTGACGGCCACTCAAGCAATCAGAAAAAAATGCAAAATCTAATTCAAGAACTTCTGGTAACGAAATGCAGCTTCAACCCAATCATATTATGCAAATCATGCTCAAAACTTGCCCGGAAGCGTGCCGGAGGTTTTGCAACCTACAGGTTTCAAAAAATGAGCGTACAATTTGGGATCCTAACGAGCTCTATGGCATGGGTTTGGTGTAGCCTCATAGTAACTACAAGTGTACTCCCCAGGTTTTGGAAAACCCTAAATGGTAATCCCTAAACCTAAAACCCCGAGCCCGGTATATCCTTATACACATGTGTATATATATATGTGTATGTTATATGAACCTCTCTTAGGTATCCCTACTTTCGGGAAACTTCCATATTCTTCTGCGAAACCCTGACCTCTCCACATCTGCGATGTGGGGCCGTCGCATCGCCGTGGCGAAGACCCCCACCAGACTGCAGTACATGGCAGGGCTCAGGACCACCTTGGTTGCTCAGGTGAAAGGTTTAGGGTTGGGGGTTCCGTAAATACAAAACCTGACCTGACACTTGCTTGACAGTTTCTTACATTTGTTCTGGCAATCAGGATTGCTTGGACTTAAAGGACAGACTACATAGTGAGGTAGTACTAGTGGCACGGAGTAGATCACTTCGGGAGTTGCATAACAGTACCCCAGATCTGAACCCTGAACCGAACGTACCCTGAAGCCCCCAGAATAGTCCATCCCCACTCCTCGTAGGTGACTATGACCACGTCTTTTCTATGTGATGGTCAAGTTATTTTAGGACTGATTGCTGTTAGGGGCATGGGGCTATCACCTTAACCCTAAGCCCTAAGCCCCTGAACCCTAAACCCTGTCACAACCCAGAAACATTGTGCTCGCCCATCTCTTCCACAATGTTCCGTGCTCGCTTGGCATCTCCCAGTTGCCGGCAAGCCTCAACTGCGCTCCAAAAGGAGTTAGGGGTTTAGGGGTTTAGGGATTAGGGGGTTTGGGGGTTTCGGGTTTAGGGGTTTAGGGTTTAGGGTACATAGTCAGAGTGTGCAGGATTTGTGTGTACAGGGCTACGCAATTCGGAGCTATAGTCTAAACTCCTAGTATCCGCCTTGGTAACCCCTATAATACTCCCCTATGTAACTCCCCTCTATAACCCTATATTATACGCCTATGTAATACCCCCATAATATACTATTATATACTATTGACCCTTGACCAGTCTGAACCCAGGAGCTTCCAGCAAGTGCTCAAAAACGAAAGCACTGATGGGCAAGTCTTCAGCCTGCATCTGGCGATAGAAGTCAAAGGCCTTTTTCCTGGGTTGCCGTTGAAGAACTTATTTGACGTTACTATACGGGGAAAACCTATTCATTTCTATATACATATACATATATATACCCATTACGGTAACTTACAGCAACCCAGTTTCGCATGGTCCGTCGTGGTAGAAACCGCATGGATGATTTCGCCATAGGTGATGTCGGTGGGGTAGAGCCCACAAGTCCGGAGGTCATCCAGCAAATTCAGGGCCCTCTCCTACAGCTTGTGGCATCCCTAGCAAAATCTCTTCTAAGTGTATATAGGGGTAATATAGGGATAGTGGAGAAGAAAATGTATTCTACTATTGTGTAGCGGTGATATTGAGGTTATACAGGGATAACGGAGAAGAAAATGGAAGCTGGTATTTAGGGTTGAGGGTTTAGATTCGGACTACTTCAAATACATCCTTTAAATAGTGCTCAAATCTCACCAGGAGGCAGCTTCTTGCATGATGGCACATGCCTTTATCATGACAGTAAACAAGACCTCATCAGGCTGGATGAGCTTCCATGTCCTGGCAGCAAAACCCTATACCCTAAACCCTAAACCCCAAACCCTAAACCCCAAGCCCTAAACCGTAAACCCTACGTTACACTCCAAACCCTAGAAACCATGTCCTGGCAGCATGGAACTCCTCCCAAGCTCTCTCGATGCGCCCTTCATTCACCTGGGTTTAGGGTTTAGGGGGGGAACAGGGTCCCCGCAATATTTCATGTATAACCCCAAACATCCTTCTATAACAGACTTGAATTCCCTCCCCAACTCCCGTTACCAGCAAGTTGCAAGGCCGTTGATGAGCACGGTGTGAACCACCACGTCAGGCTGAATTGACTCGTCTTCCATCTTCCGAAGCAAGGCATATCCAGAAGCAGTGTCTCCTGCACGGACATGCGCCTGCATCAGGGGTCCTACTAAGAATCCAATCCTCTACTTCTCCTTGAAGACAAGTCAAACACAGCTCTTAATGAAAACTGGGAGGGCAGTCAAGAAAGGGCAAGATCCCTTTTGTGCTCTACGTGACATCACTGAGGACATTCATGCTTGAGCCCTTCAACGCATTGGAAGGAAATGCTGCCTGCATGAGGGTGGCGTACACTTTCGGAGTTGCGGTGATCAGTTGCTCTCGCATCTTGAGGTAGAGGCGTCTCGCAAGCGCAGCATCCTCTTGTTGGGCTGCCCCTGCCAGAAGTGAAACGAAGGTTTCGGAGTCCGGAGCATAGCCGTGCAGCTTCATGGTGTCATGCGTCTGCCTATGCTTTGCAAAAAAAGCTCGCCAAAAAAGCGCACATCAAAGGGCAATGCAAATGGACTTGCTGGTTGTTAGTAGGGAATGGAGGAGCGGATCCATTTTGCAGCTCCTCTGTAATCCACTGAAACATTGTCTTTTCCACTCCTTCATTCCCTCCTATCAACAAACCAGGTGACCCTGGACTATACCTATAAGTATATTTTCTCTATATATATATAAATAGATATAGATATATACATATCTATCTATCTATATTGACATGTATCCCAAAATCCTTGTTAAATCCCCTCTGAGCCTAAAAGACCCTTTAAAGGGACATTGGGTTTCCATATTGTTTTCCATATGTTTGTTACACTTGATTCTCCACGGAAGGAAAATTCCTAAACAAGAAAATTGCTAAGCAGACTCTTGCTGCATCGCATCTGCCATCCGGCCCTGCAGCCCTTGGGCACGGATCAGCTCGTTGATGGTTGATACAGATGCCCTGCCCTCCAGGACCAGAGCTTCAAAATCCTTGTGGCGCTTTGGCTAGGTTTCTAAATTCTAAACTCTAAACCCAAAACCCCAAACCCCAAACTCCTGGCTCAGGGACCTAATCCGAAGATCTTATGCCCCACAAGGCCTTGTCACAGTTTTGCATCTCCCGTAGCCTCGCTGCCCGTTCCGTGCCAGGGTGGTGCTGCAGAGCCTCAGACAGGCTCTCCACCAGCTCGGGGTCTACCCCAGTTCGTGCATACTCTGCAGCTTTTTGGCGCAGAGAGGTGATCAAGCTTTCCTCCGGACGTTTCGACGGCTGCCTGACCGATGGCTCCGGCTCAGAACTGCTTGCCGCTGCCTCCGGCCTTGTTGCTGAAAACATCACGCAACATGTATGTCTACAAAAAGAGATGATCTGCCAGATCTGCCATAAACTGTGTGCCAGGCTGACTGGAGGAACCTTCGGTAGATTCTGCCGCCTCCGCGGGGGCAGCGGCCGCCTGGTCTCCGAGGCGAACGAGCTTGGAGGTCGCATTGCTGGGCGACAACGGCTCTGACCTGCGGCGACCTCCCGGCGTAGGGCCCAGTTTTTCCTCGCTGTGCAGGTCCAGAATGCCCTTCCTTACCGGGGTTTAGTGGGGAATAAGGGAAAGGATTCATACATAATATAGGGATATTATGTAGGATTATATTCCCTATTCCAGGCAAACTAAATGCCAGTAAGCTTCAGTTGCTCAGCAGCCTCAGCTTGATCCTGAGGTGCCTCCTCCTCCTCCGGCTGAAAGTCCCACTTGGGGCCCCGCTTGTTCCGTGTCTTGGCAGGAACCCGCCAGAAGGGGGTGTCAGGTGCGACATAATCGGGAGCAGACTGGAGCTTGTCCCGGCGCTCCAGCACGTCATCAATCAGCTTTCTGGATTCCACAAGCCTTTGATCTTGTAATCAAGGTACGATTGAACATGCACCTTTCCATTCATATTGGGTTCCGGCACAAATCAAACTGAAGCTACCCAGAAACACGGATGGCGCATCGTGTGTGAGGTCCTCGGCAGTCATCGGCGGGCCGAACCGAACGAAGAACTGCGGAGTGCGCGGCAAGGCAGCGACGGGGCGCTGCGCGAGCCTCTGGGCCTGTCGAGGCTGACCAAAAGTACTTACCCTCCTCTAAAGTATACCAGGTCCCATCTTTTAGGGTTTGGGGTTTAGACTCCTTGACTGGTTGGTGAATTTGCGGAAACTGTCCTTTCCTGGCGCTGCCCAAACCTTGGAACCGCCGGCAAGTCAGGAGCTGCGGGCGGCGGCAGGTCTTCCAGATCCGTCGAGTGCCGATGCTTCTTTCCCTTTTTCCTTGGAGACGCCTCCAAGGGGACCTGGGCCGCTCTACGTTCCACACAGTTTAGGGTCTAGGGTTCAGGGGTGGTTCGGTGGTTTAGGGTGTAGGGGTTTAAAATGCTGCCATCACGATGATAGTGGGCGTTCTTCCTTCTCCGGCATCTAGTACCAAGTTCACGTGGGTTGGCACTCGTTCGCTAGTTTGTCAAGCCATTACAAGCCAATCAACTACCCGCTAATTATCAACCCCACTCCCATAATACTGAATAGCCCAACCAATACATTCATACATATGTGTACATAATATATTTATATATACATATATACGTATGTATATACGTGTACTATATTGGAAGTATCTATTATGAGCAGTTCAAGGGTGTTATCACTAGGAAGGGGGCTAGAGACCCTGAGCCCAAAAGCTGCATCGGCGGCACTGTGGTCTTCTTCGCTGGGCGGGATGCTGCTCTGCGATTGAGCTCCTGGGTTCTCGTCTTCATCCTTTTTCATATGGAAACATGTGCAACTTATCGCCCCACCTGGGAAAAACCAAGTCCTGTATAAATGATATTGTAATCCCAGTCATCTCCTGCTAAGGACTGAATGCACCTGACCCTCCAAGTACCGTGTCCCCAAAGAAATTTAAATGACAACCCATGCTCCTTGGGATTTCGCGACTTGCGAAGCTGTGGAGCGGCAAAACCCAGGGATGTTGGGAGTCTCAGCTGCGTAAACCACGCGGTTTAGGGGTTTAGGGTTTAGGGGTATCGGAGTTCGGGTCATTCCTTCCCTCCAATCTGAGGGGCTCAAGGTTTAGACTGGGGAATTGGGGAAGATGCTCAGATAGCTGATTTGTGGCTTTGGCTTCGGAGCGTCATCCTAGACTCAGGGAGAGGAGGGTCAGAGCCAGGGACCCCAGTTTGGTTGTGTAGATTGGGGCGCAGCAGCTTTTTCCACCATACTCCCACCGAAAATTGCAGTAGGCAATAACGGCTTGCAAGACAGAACTTTGGTCAAAAGCTTGAACCCCAAACTTCCGTAAAACCCTTCGCCCTCAACCAGAGACCCTGCAGTATCCTGAGTCCATGATTTTGGAAGTGTCTGGAAATCATGGCTGTCAAATCCGCGTGGCTGCCCCCATACATTCACGTTAGGCTGGAATGGAGGAATGGTTCCCTATAGAAATCAAATCAATGGACTGCATTAATTAAGAGGGACCCCTCTATCCACTGTTAAAGGTCCCTTCATAAAGCCAATATATACAGCAGCTCATGTATCAGCTCCCATTTTCCTTTGCATTCCTTCATTCCCCAGTCATAGCAATGCCCCAGGCGCTTGGAAGGCGGCGACCAGCGTCGCTTTGGAGGGGGCAGGAAGCTTGTCGTCGAGGCTGGGCGCAGGGCATCTTGTGACCACAAGGCCTTTTGGATGGACCTGCTGGTGCGGGTACAGTGTACAGGGCTTTGATATATGGGTTGTATAGGGGCTTCGTAGAGGTTATGTAGGGGTTATAGGGGCCATAGTATAAGGGTTATATACGGATAATGGAAAAGACAATGGAAACTGCCATTCAGTGTTTGGGGGTTGGGTGCTTTTCCCCTCCCGCCGGGCTTTTGGGATTCAGGGCGTGAGGTCACGGTGAGAGAATCTGGGGTTGAAGGTGTAATGCTGGGGGAGCCCTGAATCAAAAGATGCGGGGACTCAACACAGAAAAGGAGACTCTTCAATGTCCATGGAATCCCTAAACCCTAAACTTTCTGCAAATTCTCTGTAGCCTCCGCGACATCCATGTGGAATCTTAAGAGGTTCTTTGTCTCTGAAAGGCAGCCCAAGGTCCCAAGCCCAGAATCCAAAGCCCCGCCCAAACCCTGTGCCCTGAATGACTCAGCATTTTCCACGTTCTTTTCCATTCCCAAGCCTTATATACATGTTTATTCATATCTTAACCCCTATCTAACCACTCTATAAACCCTATACACTCGCTGTAAAATCCCTTTGTCACATGCAGTTCAAAGCACCAGCCTTGACAGCTGTCTGTGCGGCAGCGTAAGAGTGCGACAGAAGACCATGCGGCGTGATTTAGTTTCTTACTTCAGAATTACCGGACACATTAAGGATATTCAAGTTTGAAGAGTTCACAATAAGGGTACGTCAGGATTTTGAAGGTAAAGGCCATGGGCTTGGCATTTGAGATGTGGGTTTGGAGTTTGGAACGCATGGATCCTTGCTGGGACCTGAAAACGCGCCCACTGGAAATGCTGAACTACGTCTTCTAGGTTTAGAGTTTAGGATTTAGGGCTACTAGAAAATTTAAGGATCACATGGGCCTAGCGTTGCGCGGAGCTCTGCATACCAAAAGGCATTGCGTAGCAACTCGTGACCGACTGGTGGCCAAGGAAACCTTAAGAAAAAAAGTACTCCGATGTTTGGGGCTCCTTTCAACATTCAACATTCCATGAACAATGACAATATACAAATAGGACTTGCAAGACATGGGAATAGCAGCAACGAAAAGAATAGTAGACGTAGCAGCAGCCATCATCATAATACTTACATTTGAAGGGCTATGAAAGACGGCAGTTGAGGCCAGGAAATAATTACAAGCAAAAATGCCTTCTCCGCCCCGCAAGTCGATATCCAAGGCGCTCGGACGATGGTTTTGGGGTCTGGGGTATAAGGATTAGGATTTAGAGCTTAAAGTTAAGGGTTTAAGGTTCAGGGCTTAGGGTTTGGGATTAAGGGTTTAAAGTTTAGGGTGTAAGGCCTGAATAATCTGGGTTGCCGTTCAGGAACTTAATTTATGTCACGAAGATGGGGAACCATATTCGGCACTACATATTCCCATTACGGCAACTTTATCTAAATTCCTTAACAGCAACGCAGTAATTTCTGACAGAAGTCCTGTGAATAGTTACCAGGTGGATCATCGCCCCTTGTAGGAATAGCCACCTAACAAGAGCCCTTTAAGGACGGTCACTGTAAGGGAAAACGACCCAAGTTACCAATATCATCTCCCTATGGTCCTCGTTTGACTAGAGTAGAGTAAGTAAAGTCTCCAAATCTCTCTTGGATTTAAAGAGACCCCTACATTAACCCCCCTTCCCAGCATGAAACGCTTGCAACAAACGAAAAGGAGATTATTCAGGAAACGGCTACTAGTAGCTGCTGCACGGGCATGGGGCGTCTAACTTTTGGGGCGCAGCCCTCCACTTCCACAACAACATATTGGCATTGTTCGCGGTTTAGGGTTTAGGGTTTAGGGTTTAGGGTGCTATGCTTCCTCTAGACAAACATACTGGAGGACACAACCCAGAACTTGGATTGTTCAACAACCTCCTCATATAGCCCCTGACAGGGACCCCCAAAAATCTTCATAATGAATGTACACAGTAGCACTTGGGCCGTTTAGGGTCCCCATTTTATGAAAGGCGCTCAACTCATTTGCAGGCAACCTACATAAACCCTAAACCCTTTTTGCAACAGGCCCTAAACCCTAAACCCTAAACCCCTAAACCCTAAACCCTTAACCAAAACTGTCTAGGGCGTCAACCTGTGCTGGGAGGGTCAGGGAGACTGAATAGGCCTTAGTAGTTATGCATCTAACTGCTTGGCGGCAATAATAACTCCAAATATGGAACCTACTTCCTGAGTGTCCCCTTGACCCTACGAGCGCACACTATCCCAAACCCTGAACGACATGATGGTTTCTTTGCATTTGCTTTTCCACTCCTTACTGAGCTCCCCTGACCTTCCAAGTAATCATCCCGACTGAGGTCATACCAATCTGAAGCTAAGCATGCACTCAAGAGTCCTTGCCTCCAAGGCCCCACATGAGCTGTAGTCTAGACTCCTAGCATCCCCCTATAATACTCCCCTGTACTAGTCCCCTATATAATCCCCTACTTAACCCCTCTAAGGAGTTTTAGACTACGGCTCACATGGGTACCCCGAAGTAGCATGAAAGTTGCAAAGCTGGGGCCTGCAACAGCTTGAATCCTCTTCAAAAAGTGCCCCGCATGGCATTACCTGTTAGATTGGGCAAAACCAAGCTGCGAAAGTGCCCATGCGAGCTATAGTCTAAACTCCTAGTATCCCCCTTCCCGTTTACCAGGCTGATACCTCAAAAGAGACCGAATGGAAGCCCAAAGATGGAGAGCCTCAACCCTAAAGCCTGATGTAGACCCCTGATTAATAAACCCCTTCCCTTAATAGGGATTATGATAGGGATCCTAATATTTAGGCCCGTAAAAGGAAGGGGGTTATTTATCACGGGTCTACATTAAGCCCCTAAACCATTAAACCTCCAGCTCGAGAACGTTGATCTCTATGCTGCTCGCGCTGTGAAGGTCCCAGGCGAACAAACTCCGACTTTTTGCAGCCTTGTGCTGGTCTAGACTACCTTCCAGTCAACGGATCAAAGGTGGGACCCAGAAGTCGGACCCAACAACATATTCAAACTCATCATAAATCCATATGAACTGCCCTCAAACTCTCGGGTCCAACTTGATGGTCCAAACCCAAGTCCCGTGATCCATAACAAACACTTGGCCTACGGAGGGATGATCCCTGTCTCTACAGAACTGTGCCTGCCCAGAATCGTTTTTGGTTGGCCCTTGGGAGCAGGAGCTCTAAAAATGCGACGCAAGTGCTTCGAAGCCTTGCTTCGAAGCCTAGCCCCGTCAGAAGACTTGCAAGTGACTGACACCCTCAAATTCCTACAAAAAATCCTACTTCTCAACGGCTCCACAGAACAGCACGATACTTCTTAGGGGCCCAGGATTCCTGATAAGTTTTTGATGGGTTGACCTACTAACCGCCCCACTAACCACTCTAGGTTCTTCTTAGACCCTAAACCCTGAATGAGGGTTACCTCACGACAATGAGGGTAGCTAAGCACGGGGGAACCCAGTGTGGGTAGAAATGGGGACCCATGAAGCTTCTCGAAGAATAGGGCTTGGGATTCAGGGTTCTAAACCCTAAACCCTAAACCCCTAAACCCAATATGACCGCAATATAACCCCAATATAGACACCAAAATACTATAGTCCTTATTATTGGGACCCCCAAAATGGTACCCCTAATTTTAGGAAACAATACCCCTAAACCCTAAGCCATCAGACCAACCTTGCTTCGGGCCGGCGTGCTAGCGGTTCAGGTACGTTAAAACTTCGTTGATGGTGGGATAGTCGAAGAACCTTGGTTTGAGGCAAAGGCCATATACGAGTACATGGGCCCTATGTAGGGTTAGATAGGACTCTATGCAGCTATATAGGGGTTTATAGAAGGGTACATAGGGGAATGGAAAAGCAAATGGAGCCTATGATTCTGTTGAATTAAGGATTCTTCGCTCTGGGGTCTGAAGTTTAGGGTCTGGGGGGGTTTAGGGTTGGGGGGCTCGGGGTCCAAGGTCTCAAGGGGGATCAGAACCTGTCGACCTTTGGGCTACTGTAGTTTGCCTAAAGCATGGGTTTAGGGTTTAGGAACTCACAAATCAAAAAGATCCTGCTGCATCCGCTTTATAGTCTAGTACTTCTCAGGCCGAAGAACATGTTTCTCCAAACATTTCTAGAAATGCGTGAACTCTACACACAACAGCGTAGAGCTGCAGAAATGAAATCTCTTAACTTCTTTAAATCACCCCCCCAATCCCCTCCGCCAAGACACTCGGCAGCATGTCATTGTCTAAAATAGCAATAATATAGTTTTTCCTATTATGCTATAGTAGTTTCCATTTTCTTTTCCATTATCCCCATATTACCCCAATATCCTAAACCCTAAACCCTAAACCCTATAAGGAAGAGGTAGCTAAGGGGGAGCGGAGTATCTTCACAAACCTGAGGAAAATCGGACCGTAAACCTAGAGCGGAAGAACCTCCTCCTGAACCCTGAACCTGAGCTTTTTAGGGTTTAGGGTTTAGGGAAACCCAAAACCCTTGACAGCTTGACCCCGCAACACGTCCATAAACCCCAAACCCTAAACCCTAAACCCTTCATACCTTGACCCCTTAACCCTTGCATAAACCCCAACCCCTCATTACCTCGACACCTTAAACCCTCCGTAAACCCCAACCCCAAACCCTAAACCCGTGTTTCTTTGACCCCTTTACTCTCCCGTAAACCCAAAACCCTAAACCTTGCCACCTTGACCCCCTTGACCTTTCTGTAAACCCTAGACAACCCAGAGCTCCACACTCAAGACCCCTCAACCTTAAACCCAAAACCCTAAGCCCTTGTTACCTTGACCGCTGGACCTTTCTGAAACCCTAGACAACCCTGAACTCTAAACCCTACACCCCCTCAACCTTCCCATAAACCCACAACCTTAAGCCCTTGTTGCCTGGATCCCTTAACCTGTCCGTAGACCCCAAACAACCCGAAATTCCAACCCCCAGACCCCTGAACCCTGAATCCTAAACCCTAAACCCCAAACCCTAAATCCTAAATAGTAGCTTCCATTCTATTTTCCATTGTCCCAATATGACCCAAATCCTAAAGAGTAGCTTCCATGTTATTTTCCATTGTCCCAATATGACCCAAATCCTAAATAGTAGCTTCCATTTTATTTTCCATTGTCCCAATATGACCCAATCTATCTGAACCCTTAGACTTAAGAGCCCTAAACGCTAAAACCCTAAACCCTAAAACCCTTTTGCAACAGGCTTTCTGAGTCCGCCTAAAAGCCTAAACCCTGAACCCTTAGACCTCAAGGCCAAGGGAGCAAAGTTGGAGGCAGCTTAATGCCTCGCACATCTGCTTGCAGCTCATCCCGGAGCATCACCTTGCTGGCCAAGTTCATGTTTTTTCTCCTTTTTTGTTTTGGGGGGGTGGGGGTGGGGGGGTTGGGGGTGGGGGGGTGGGGGTGTGATTTTGGTGTTTAGGGTTTAGGGCCTAGAGTTTCGAGTTTCGGGTTCAGGGTTACGGGTTTTGGGTTCAGGCTTTAGCGTTCAGGGTTGAGGGTTTAGAGCCTAGGGGGCTGCTTGCTCATGGGGAACTCTTAACAACATCTGGACTGTGTATCTTCGTGGTTGCGTTTTACGACGGGTGAAATTCAACTTGATATCATATCCGACAATGAAGTGCCAGGAAGGGGAAGCAAATGATAGGGATAAAGGCTCCCTCAACCCTAAACCCTAGGGTTTGGGGTTTGCAGTTGAAGCTCTACTGTCAAGGTTCCTCTTTCCAAAAAAAAGTCTGGCGCTCGCCGTTTTTTCGAGATCCTCGGGCAGCAAAAGCATGATCCCTTTCCCGCCTCCAGGTTTTGGAATGTGGGTGGTCTTCCAGCCCTTAAGCCTATAGTCCACCTTAAGTAGATAGATTATGGCTTTGGGTATATTAAAATTAGATCCCCATACTTTCTACTTAAGGGGGGAAAACTCTTTCAGGTTGAGAGCTCGTGGTTCAGGCTCGAGGTGCGATCGTTAGGCCCATTTACACATGCGGGTAGCACCAAGAAACCCAAACTACTTTGAAGACCCCACAAGAGGCTTCTAGTGTATGCGGCTGTAGAAGGGGGACCCCCGCTGTTTTGGAAAGACGCACAAGGACCACCTGTATGAACGTTGGTGTGACGAGACCCAGTTGAGCTACAGTCTAAACTCCTAGCATCCCCCTTCATAACCCCTATGGTAGTCCCCAATATAATCGCCTATATAACCCCACCTTAAGGAACTTAAGTCCTTAACTCTTAACCTTAAGCCTTAAATCCTAAACTGTATAGAATCCCCTTTAAGGAGTTCAGAGTGTGGCTCATTCATGGGTTTCGGCTGCCTAGGGAATTTGGCGAGGTGCAGGACTGCCGGGTCCGGGGTGAGATGATAAGTGGGGGTTTCCCAAAATTAGGGGTACCATTTTGGGGGTCCCCATAATAAGGATTGTATAGGTATATGGGGGTTTCCCAAAGTTAGGGGTACCTTTTTGGGGGGACCCTATGATAGGGACCATAGTATTTTGGGGTCTATATTGGGGTCCCCTTATTTTGGGAAGTCATCCCCTCATACAGAACAAAACGTCCCTCCCCCTCCTCATATAAGCTATAGTCTAAACTCCTAGTATCCCCCTTAAGAAACCCTATAGGAGTCCACTATGTAATCCCCTATATACCCTCCTTTAAGGAGTTTAGACCGTAGCTCATGTTAAATGCCCTCTCAAATACATAAGGTCTGTTGTGAGGAATGCTTCTATAAGCTGGGTTGCTGTTGAGGAACTTTAATTAGATCACTATATTGGGGAAACCCTATTATTTACTATATATATACCCATTACAGTAACTTAATTCAAGTTCCTTAACAGCAACCCAGTAAGGGGGAGGAGCTTGCAGATATGAGATTGTTTGCCGCCTTCCTGGCCGAGGGGGAAGGCAAGGTTGCCAACTTAGCTTACGGTTCTTAGGATGATATAGGGGTAATATAGGGTTATATAGGGTTATATAGGGATAATGGAAAAGAAAATGGAAACTACTATGTTACAAAAGGGTATATATTGGGGTTATAGTTTCCCTTAAGTAGATAGAATATGGAATGGGAATGCCCAGAAGCATGTTAACATCCCATGTGCCCCATGCTCTATCTACTTCAGGGGGACTGAAGTTGTAGGAACGAAGCTACGGGTTGGGTCGGGGTCATGTAAAGTTTTCTGGAATGATGCAGGGGGGCGGGGGAGAGGAACTTCAGCGTTGGTGATGACAATGAAGGAGCCCTAGGTGCCACAGGAATAGCAGCAGGTTCACCATGGTTCACATAGAAGGCTCCTGGCCCCCCCAAACTGAACCTGAGGCCTCATTTCTTTCTCACTTCCAAACCCAGTTTCAGATGGCTGGGAGACCAAAGTCCAGTAGAAAGTCCCATTGAGATGCCATGCATCTGAAAGGGACGGCTCTCAGCTAGGTAGGCGTATTACGAAACACGAATATCATTTACAATGGTAACTACAAAGGGATGTAGGTTAAACCTGGTGCTATCCTAACTAGGCTCTAAGCATCCAAGGCTGAAGCTTGAACTCTGAGCGGAATACGGGTACTACAAGGCTACAAGGGACGAGAACAAGAACAAGACCGAATCACAATTCGAACGCTATACCCACGTGAAGCCTGAAACTGAGAATGCTGGTGCACAGATCTACCTACTCATAAATAGAAACCAGATGAAAGTATACAGGTTTAGCCTAAACGGGAAAGAAGACCGGCCTTAAGCATCCTTACTCTTGTTCCTTCTCCTGCCATGAGCCTTTCATTCCATACTAATCCCCTATCAATATTAGCATTAGTATTGTTATTGCTTTGGTTGTGATTATTGTTGCTCTTGTTATTTCTAGCCAGTCACTGCTGCCCCGCTTGAGAGGCCGATGTCGCTCAGAGGAACGTCTCCCTCAATCGTCTGCCAATCTAAGCCGAGCCTTTGCTTCCAGGGTGGGGTTTAGGATTTAGGGTTTAGGGTTTAGGTACAAGATTATGTGCTGAACATTAGAATGTAGGTGTGCATGGATTATAGGAAGGAATATGGGGATCAACGGTCCTTGAAGGTTTAGGGTGTTAGTTTAGGGAGGCCGGACCTAGGTAGGTATACAACGAAAAGTGAATGCTGTCGTACGAGGTCTGGAGATCCTAGGGAACAATATAGTCGCGATTGCACACGGGCGATTATAACTTAGTGGTCCAGTACCCAGGCCCCAAAAAAATGTTAACTTTCCTTTTAGAAGGGGTTTAATACAACCAAAACGTTTAAAATTTGGCTACTGTACTACCCGAGATAAGGATTTCCCAGGATGCGTGATACTTCATGTAGAGCCGCAATGGAGGGAAATGTATAGGCTCTCCCCCTACGTGATGCCCCATTACTGCAACAGTTCCCACAAGAGGTTACAGGAGTCATAATAGCCCCTTGACATAACCCGTATAATGACACTTACTGCAAAGGGCACTACAAATTACAACTTCAAAGCAAGAAGCCTTGAATTGGGTACAGTAGAGTTTTTCCCGACGTAGATCCTAAGACCAATTATGAACCTCTCTATGATCCCATCCAGTGTTCATCTCATCTTGCATGTTCTTTTCGATTTTCGTCACCATAACCCTAAACCCTACTCTCTAAACCCTGAACTCCAACCCCTAAACCCTGTTTAGGCTTCTTCCTTGCAAGCCTAGCCTGAACCTGCTGGCAAGCCACAACTGGCCCGTGATCTGTTGTATTCTGCGTTGAAGAGGAGCATCCTCTTCTCGCTGCATCGCGCGGTTCAAAAACCCACCCTGGCGTGGAGCTCAGCTGGGTTTGGGCTTTAGATGGTCAATATGCATTAGAATCAGTAAGAACACTCTAGCGCTGAAATATCTTAATCAACAGCACCGCAATCTCCCTGGACACTGCCAACATATGAGCTATAGTCTAAACTCCTAGTATCCCCCTTAATAACACCCATAGTAGTCCCCTATGTAATTCCCCTTATAACCCCCTTTAAGGAGTTTAGACTATGGCTCTAAACCCTAAACCCTAAATACTACATAACCATAATTTAGTAGACCCGACAGGTATTTCCATAATTTGAGGGGTCAATATTACACCCTAATAAGCTACAGGAATGAACATTTCCAGAAGCAGCAGTCTTCCCCACTAGGTTCACCAGTAGCCCCTGAATGACACTTCCGAATATTCAGCTGTAAGAAGGAAGCCCCCCCCAAAAAAAGGAAAACGGACAGTACTGGAGTACCTAGCCCATGTGGGAAGTTCTCAAAATAGGGCGCCCTTAGCGACCCGGTCATCAGGTGGGTTATTCATGGGCTTTTTTGAAGACATCCCATGTATGTCACAAACTACTACAACCCTTTGTAAAGCGACCCTCACAAAGGGGTCTGCAAGCATTGGAAAGCTTGGCATATGACTGGTCTTGGGAGGGAACAGCAGTATTCACGTTCGAGTCATCCGCGCTGCTTTTGGTTGTTGAACCGAATACCACAAGCTTCTCCTCATGAGACGCGATACTCAGAAGAAGAACATGATCTTACTCGATATTGGAGACTATAAAGCCCCATAAACGAAGAAAACACTACATCCCCCCTACAAAATCACCTTGTTAATTCCATTTTCCATTCGACCTTGCCATTGCCCTTCAACCTAACCTTACGATCTAAGAATCCTTCGGTGGATGCTAAAACCCCTGCATGAACCCAGGCACCTTACACCTTGGGAACTATAGCATCACGGTGAACTGATGTCATGCAGGATGTTTAGCCTCAATAGGAACACACCCACAGAAACCCTAACCACACCCTAAACCCTAGAACCTCAATGGTCCTTAGGAACCTCCAAGCACTGGTTCCAGGCCTGCACAGCTGGCTTTGCCGGCCTAGCGGCCTCCCGCTTGACCTTAATGCAAAAGCATTGAGATTGCTTACTGGGGCTACTGTGTAGGGATTATATAGGGATTATATTCTCACAGACCTGAGGGCTTAGGCAAGCGCATCGCGCTCAGCAGGCACCGTTGGTTCCGGGGTTTGTGGTACAGGGTTTAACGTTTAGGAATAGGATTGATGGCTTTTTGCGTCACGGCCCAGCCTCTCACAGCATGCAGGGGAACCAAGTGTGCATGAGTGAATGTAGGTTTTGAAGGTTTTTATGGCTCAAATATTCAAATAGTCCATTGGGGATATATGGGGAGTACAGAGGGATTACATGGGTCACTATTAGCGTTCCGTAGAGGGCATTTTGAACCACTCTCATCTTGCTAGAGCAGGTGCCCTCCCGAAACAATAAGTGTTTCCATGTAGGCCCCAGTTCTTCTCTCTTGGAAACTCCATGATTTTTCATGCTGTTCATTCACATACGGTAGTTTGTGAAAATTATTCTCCTTGTGGGTACCCCAAGTATTCGCGGCCGTATGTTTAAGCGGGATAGAAAAAATCGAGAACCCCCCATATCACCAACATTGCGGAGCGCTGTAGACTTGACCGATCTAAATATCCGGCTTTGGGGCTTCCTTTCCCTGCACCCTAAACCCTAAACCCTAAACCCTAAACCTGTAGGGCCCTCAGAATCCCACCTTGAAGCCTTTAAGCCGAGCCCTCCGCGCACTTTTCATAATCCGCCACCACCTCGACTAGACACACCCCAAAGAACCCCAAACCCTTGGGTACTGCCCCCACCCAGTAACAGTCTATATTATGAGGGTTATTATCCCCCTATAATGGAGAATCAAATGGAAAAGAAAATGAAAAATGAAATGGAAACTGGGATTATAGGGCTTATAGGGGCAGTAACAGTCCATATTAGGGGTCCTATTAAGGGCTATATATAACCATATTGTAATATTATCCAACTGCTACTGAGGGGGCGGGGCAGTACCCAACCCAAACCCTTGTAGGGTTGAGGGTCTAGGATTCAGGGTTCAGGGTTTAAAGTTTTAAGGCATTAAGCCCCCGACCCTTAGTCCCAAATCCCTATATGGTAGTTTCACAAAATGGGGGGCCCCCGATATAGACCCCAATATATTATAATCCTTATTATGGGGATCCCCAAGAGAGGTACCTCTAATTTTAGGAAACCCCCATTTGAATGCCCTGTACTATAATTATGCAATGAATATGGAAGCATAATATTGGTAAATATTTAGACCCCTATATTAGGCCCTCCGGCCTCGTGCTTGGTCTCGGCCGTGCTCTTCCTGTCAGACCTGTTGGTCGGCTGCCTGGCCCCGCCTCAGCAACGAATCCCCTGCGGTTTTGGGCTTAAGATTTAGGATTTAAGGTTTAGGGTTGAGGGCTTAAGATTGAGGATTTAAGGTTTAGGGCTTAAGGCTTAGGATGTAAGGTTCAGGGTTTAGGGCTAAAGATTTAGGATTTACGGTTTAGGGTTTAGGGCCCAAGGCTTAGGATGTATGGTTTGGGGTTTAGGGTGGATTTTCCCGACATAGTACGAGTGCATAATCGGGCGGATGTCTATTGTTAGCTAGGGGGGTGGGGCTGATACTATTCATGTAGCAATGATGAAACCCTGAATGATTTTGGGTGTTGTTGGCACAAAAGGGCCAAGCAAGGGAAAGGGGAATATAGCTAAACCAAACCTGATTAATAAACCCCCTCCACTTCATAGGGATTATAGTAGGAATCCTAGTATTAAGGCCCTTAAAAGGAGGGGGGGGTGTTAATCATGAGTCTACATACATGATGTAGTTCAAAGCCTGTCCAACCTACCCCTCATCTTACCAGTTTCTTAGTAATTAGTGAGGAGGTATCCCCTACATGTTCTCGATATACTATCTTCCTTTATTCTCTACTAAGAACCAGTAAGTCTTTGGCCGGGTAGCAGTCAGGGCAGAAGTTGCATTCCCATGGAAGGTTGGCACCGCAGGACGTGCACTTGAGTGCCGGCTCCTGGTCAAAATTCCCCAAGGGCGAGGGGCTCAGGATGTAGGGGGGATAAGGCTGGGTTACATCGGGCTATATAGGGGTATGTAGGGCTGTATTATATAGGGATATGATGGAGAATCAAATGGAAAAGAAAATGGAAGAAGAAATGGAAACAATCCTACACCCCAAACCCTAAACCGCGTGAGCGCTGTAAGTCGGGGTCCGAGGGGTCAGGGGACTGTTCAAAGCATGCCAAGCTCAGGCCTTTCCAAGAGGCCTCCGATTTTAGGGGTTTAGGGCTAAGGGTTTTGCAGTGGGTTCAGGGTTAAGGGTTTAGGGGTTTTTGGTCAAGGGGTCTAGGGGTTTAGAAGTTAAGCGTTGAGGGTTAAGGGTTGAGGGGTCAGAGTTAAAAGTTAAGGGTTTCGGTTTTACGGACTAGGGTTTAGGGTTTAGGGCTTAAAGACCTTTGCAGCACGCATCTCCTGGACTTGCAACGGGCATCTTTCTGCTTGCCTAACGTATGGGGACGGGTCCCCAGTCCCCCGAATAATATAAATCACCCCGCACCCTAATAATGCAGCATTCTGCCACATGAGCCATGGTCTAAACTCCCAGTGTCCTCCTTGATTCGCCCCACAATACATTCCTATATATAGTCCCCTATACAACCCCCCTTTAAGGAGTTTAGATCCTAAACCCTAAACACTATATAATCCCCTATAGAACCCCTTGAAGGAGTCTGGACCCTAGAATCCTAAACCCTAATCCCTAAACCCTAAACCCTGTACCCTAAACCTTATACCCCTATATAATCCCTATAGCTCACGTAATTTGGGACTCTGCAGCTTTCCCTTTCACAGCTCCTGGTGACCACAAGCCGGGCACTTGAAACCTGACGCAGTGAAGAAGCCGCCTGCCCAGGAAATCTATCCAATATACTAAGGGGTTTAAGGGTTAAGGGTTTAGGGTTTAGGGTTTAAGGGTTAAGGGTTTAGGGTTTAGGGTTTAGGGTTTCGGATTGAGGGTTCAGGGTTCAGGGTCTAGGGTTAAGGGTTTAGGGCAAGAAACTTTAGGGTTTAGGGTTTAGGGTTCAGGGTCAGGGCTTAGGGCAATAGACTATAGTAGCTTCCATTTTCCTTTCAATTATCCCTATATAACCTATATTACCCTATATTCTCCCAATATTACCGTCTTGGATTGAAAGTGGAGATGTGAAAGCATTTGACATTAACGATGAAGGAGCTTCACGACAAGGAGTAGGAGCTGAGGTCAGATGGTGGGAGCGGTAGTGTGGCTGGTGGTGGCATCTTGTGGTAGTGGTCCTGGCGGTGGTGACTAGCGGTTGTGATGGTAGTGGCGGCATAGCCCCAAATGAAGTGGAAACTAGCAATCATGTGGCAGCGGTGACGGCAACCGCGGCATTGCTTCTGCAAATTTATGACTATAGCTACTATGCCTGCCCATCCCTTGGGCATGATGATCTCAACTATCCCTGGCTATGAAGGCATCCCTCTACTTGAGTGCTGAACCCTACTTACTGGGGGTTAGTAGGGAAAAAGGGAATATACTATATAGGAATCTTGTAGGGATTATTTTCCCTTATTTCCTACCAAGCCCCAGTGTGCCTAAACACGTCAAAACCCGCTGCACGCGCGCACCTCGTTGCGAGTTCGGTGCTCGACGGTTCTCATCCTGCTGCCACTTCTCCTGGCGTCATGGGACTCAAATCTTTGCAACAACATGCTGCGCTGCTGCCAAAACTCGTGTCCCGGGCCCCTTTCAATATCATGCGAGCTGTAGTCTAAACTCCTAGTATCCCCCTTCATAACCCCTGTAAGACTCCTATATATAATCCCCTATACAACCCCATTTAAGGAGTTTGGACTATAGCTGATACAATGCATAAAGAGAGTCTGCTGGTGATTTCTCTCTAGAACAAACCTCGAGATGCAAGAGAGGATTTCATCCTAGTCCTTGTTATATGTGGCTTTGCCAAAATTTAGCGGTAGCGTTTTGGGGGTCCGTATAGTAAGGATTATAGTATTTTGGGGTTATATCTCAGTACTGGAGAATCAAATTGAAATTTAATTGGAAAATAAAGTGGAAGCTACTATGTTCCATATGTCACATCCTCTCCATACCGAGCAAAATTAAGTGCAATGTGACACCTTGGGTATGCCTCGGAAGAATGCATCATCGTAGCAAATACAACAATCCAACGGAACAGGAGGTCCTTATGTCACTTGCGCCTTACTGTCTGCTAGTAAGCGGATTTGTGCAACACCACTCTTGGACTGTGTAACTACCACATTGCTATAGTAGGGTCTTAATTTGGGCGGTAATGTTACCAAATCCACTTATCGTTGCTATAGTACTTTCCATTTTGTTTTCCATTATCACTATATAATCTCCTACATAACCCCTATATACTCCCTATGCCCTTTGTTTCTCCCTATCCTACCCTCGGTTTCCACAGTCCTGCGCGAGCAGTGGGGCCGTGGCACGCGTGAAGAGGAGCTTCCTCTGCAAGGAGTCGGAAAGCGTCCGACACTCGCTGAACATGTCCTGACACTGGGGTTTAGGGTTTAGGGTTTAAGGTTGAGGGTTCAGGGTTTAGGGTTTAGTGTTAGGGAACTTAAACAGAACCATTCTGAGGAAACCACCTTTTTTCCGATCCATATGATGGATTCTGACAGCTTGTGACTGCATCCCTAGCCCCCGGCTGGTTGTTTTCAAGTCCAAAACCCTACAGTCCCCTTAAGTAGATGCAATATATGGTTTAGGGTTTGGTGTTTAGGATTTAGGGTTGTAGTCCCCCTTAAGTAAATGGAATATGGGGTACATGGGGATCTAATAAACCCTGAACCCTGAATCCTAAACCAAAGTATTGTAGCTTACTTTAAGTTCCTTACAAGCAACCCCGGCCAACCGAAGCTAGCTGGAGCCTTTCTTCAGGTGAGGAACGCTGCAACATGCCTTCAACAACCAAATGCCTGCGGCTTTGGTAACTCCAAAACCCTCCATTGAAGACACTGCAAGTATCAAATATGACCAAGCTAGGGGTTGGGGTTACCAGAACTCTCGTATTTACTGAGGAATGCAGCACGCTTGAACAACTGAGGGACGGGCAGCGGCTTCTGCTTCGGAAATGATTCCCTGCTCCGGGATGCCAGCTGTTTCTATGGCTGCCTCCAGCTCCAACGCCTTTTCCACGTACCGCTTGGCCTAGGATAGGGGTAGCGTTGAGGTACTAATGGACAAAATGTCATGTTGCTAGTCTCTGTTCGGATCAAGTATACACAAAGCCTGGATGGTTGAAGAACAGCCCAGCTGCGTTGGCGTATTGCTCAAGCTTCTCACTGGCCTTTGCACCATAGAACCTCAGACGGTTGATGGTTAGCAGGCGCCATGAGCTGCATCTAGGACAAGTACAGGGGGTGCTGCAACAGCGATCAGGGCGGTGGCTACTACAAGAAACAGCGGGTAGTATAGGGAGATACAGGGTCTATATAGGGATTATATAGGGGTTACATAGGGTTATATAGGGTAAATGGCAAAGAAAATTGTCACATTGTGGTAGCAGAGGACTTGTGGGTCATGTCAAGACTCTAGCGATGTTGCCCTGACTTTCCCTTCCCGGAGTATGCGAACTTCCAGGTCGTGCGCGATTTTGAGAGCCCGAAAATGCACAGGGGTAAGGCTTTAGGACTATAGTCCCCCTTAAGTAGATAGAATATGACTTTGGGTAGATTTTAATAAGATCCCGATATGCCCCATATGCTATCTACCTAAGGGGGACTATACGTTCTCCAGCTAAGGCAAGTCACAGCGCAGTCAACCGGCAATCGAACCTTTCTGTCTGCATCGGCAGCAGCTCTTCAACTGTCTGACAGCAGTTGTCCTTGGGTTTAGGGTTTAGAGTTTAGGGTTTACCCTAAGTCCTTAGCTGCTTTTGGTGACCACGGGTCCTGGAGCCCAACGTTCCTTTACTAACGACTAAGCGGCATCCGAACATCATCTAGTTAGGGACCCTAACAAGATATTGAGGCATGCAATGAAGGAAACATACACTTTCTGGGCACGCTCTCAGAAGCTACTTGCCTTCCTAAACCCTAAACCCCTAAATCCAAAACCCCCTAAACCCCTAAACTCTGAACCCCTAAACCCCTAAACCCCTAAACCCTAAACCCTTTAACAAAGACCTCAACCTAAAGCTGGCGGAGCGCGAATGAAGGGCCCTGATGCCGAACAATACTGATCTACAATCTCAATTGACTGGGGTCCCTTAAAGGGTTTAATAGGGGTTATATAGGGACATAAGAGAATTCATAGGGTTTAGGGTTTCCCAAAATTGGGGGGGTACCTTTTTTGAGATTCCCAATAATATAGTATTTTGGCTGATTGGGGTCCCCTTGTTCTGGGAAACTACCAGATTTCAGCAAGCTGCGTTGGCATTTCAAGCGCTCAAGAAGAGGCACACGAGGATGATATTCACTCTTCTTCGGGTTTCGACACTCATCTTACCACAATAATAATACAACCGAAAACAAGCCTGCAGGTGCAAGGTTAGAATTCAACCAAGTATCATGCTGGTCCATCTCGTAACATGCCATGGCATAGGCTGCAAGAGTGGACACCATGAGATCTGGCTTACCCAATTCTGCTGCCATTTTCATAGCTTCCTGGGCCTCTCGGAATGCATCCCTTTGTTGCCGATTACCCCTCTCGTCTTTGGCTAAGCAAGCTCGCACGACAACCAGGCGTAGCCGGATCTCTTGTTCGTGATCTCCCGCTTCTCCGAATCGTCTCCGAGCACGTCGCGCATTCTGCCTGCTGGCACTGCACTTCTTCAGCTTCATCTGCGCCTGAGCCACAAGTGACAAGGCGCAGGCAGCCGGGTGTTGCTTGCCGCTCTCCTCAAAGAGGCGGGCCGCGTCTTGCGCGAAAGTGCAGCACTCATTCCAGCGGCTGCTCTTGAACATGATCCCTGCAGTTGTCGCAAGAACTGGCGCATGAAGGGAGGCATCTTCTTCGCACACTGCACGTAACCGTGTGGCGAGTGGGAGTGCCTCTGAGGCCGTTCCACATGTACCCATCACCTCCGCCAGGTGCTCAAGCAGTTCCACCGCCAATTGCAGGCCAGTTTGCAGCTCAGCCAATCTGAAGGCAATCTGCATCGCTTGAAGACATGTCCTTTTGGCCCCGTCTTGGCCAGACAACGGAGCCTTCTCCAGTTTCCGCCTTGTGGCCTGCAGCAGCATCAGAACGGCCTTGGCTTCTGCCTGCAGATCACCCGACTCGCGACACAGCCTTGTAGCCTGCTCTGCTAGTGAAAGGGCACCAGTCTCGGAATCCAGATTGCCTGCTGCCAGCTGCACAGACGCGAAAAGAGTGGTGGCACGTGCAAGCACCTTCGGCGCAGCCTCAACCTGAGCCAAGCGCAAGAGCTCTCTCGCCAGCCGCTGGGCGTTGCTGGGGTTGTCCAAAGCGAGATGCCCTGCGCAAGCCAGGCGAGTTGCTTCAAGCTGACGGTGGCTGCCTGCACCTTGCTCCTGCCAGGTTTCTTGCTCCAGGGTGATGAGCAAAAAATCGACCCGCATACTCAGCGGGAAGATGGGCTGCTCTCAAGATCGTTAGCCTTTCGGGTATCCCTTACAATACAGCACCTAGACACTAGCGGTAGCAACATGCCACCACTTACTCTAGCTTCCCAGACAATCCTCTGATCTCGCGGGAGGCTCTCGCAGAAGGACAACCCGAAAAACAGTGCTAGCTCCTGCCATGCATCCTTCCATGATTCCTGTATAAACCTTACAAGGCAACAACCTGCAAACTATCCCTTGCACATCTATAAGACAATTCCGGCTCCTGCAATAGGTTGGCATATTTACGTCCAAAGAAGGAGAAAAAAGGCTGATGAAAAAGACCCCATAATGCCGACTGAGCGCCTATTCCTCCATGGAGGCTCATGGCTGCTTATCACCTACGTATGACTGCACTTTCTCATCCAACTATGAGCCCCTGTTATGTCTCCCCTCAGTATCATTATACGGCTATACTTGGGTTCGAATTCTATATAGTAGTTGCCATTTTCTATTCCATTATACCTATCTAACCCCTATAAAACCCCCGTATTTACCCCATTAGCAGAAAAATCCAACAAGAACCCTGGCTCCTGTAAGACATCTAGGGCTTCCTTGGCGTGCTCCACGCAGGCAGCAGGAGCTTTTTCCAAGTGCCATGCAGCTATTTCAAGCCGCGCCTGCTAAATCAAGCGAAACGGTTTCTGAAAGATGCTTGACACAAACACAACCCGCGCCCCCAAACTTTACACCCCATATATGTACTCACTAATCAGCATAGTAGTGTACGTTTGCTTTTTCCATTCCCGTGTATACTATATAGTCCCCCTTAATTTGATAGAATCTGGGGTATATGGGCATCTTATTTAAAATATACCCAGAGCCATATTCTATCTACTTAAGCGGGACTACAAGCCTTACTCGCACCCTAAACCCAATCCCTAAACCGCAATCGCTAAATCCTAATCCCTTAACCCTGAACCCCATCCTCTTAACCCGGAAACCTTCTACCCTGATTCTCATTTCGTGTTCCATTTTCTTTTCCATTTATTCCTAGACCCTTTGAACCCTAAACCCTAAACCCTAAGCCCTAAACCCTAAGCCCTAAACCCTAAACCTGGATCCTTTGGGGCCCCTGAGTTGCTTTTGAGGCTGTGCAAGTCGTTTGGATCCTTTGCGT
>CAJNIZ010042704.1:92200-104651 GCA_905231905.1 Symbiodinium pilosum
CCTATAAAACCCCAATATAACCCAAATATGCTACAGTAGTTTCCATTTTCTTTTCCATTATCCCTATATAACCCCAATATAACCCCAATATGCTATAGTAGTTTCCATGTTCTTTTCCATTCTCTCTAAATAACCCCAAGAAAGCCTTAATATAACCCCAATATACCCTGATATAACCCCAATACAACCTCCTGTAAACCCTAATCCCTAAACCCTAAACCCTAAAACCCTAAAACCGTAAACCCTAAACCCTAAACCCCAAACCCCAATATAACCCCAAACCCCAATACAACCCTAAACCCCAATAAACCCCCAAAGAGTCACCTCGACTTCCAGCTCCTCGTCAGCCAGGTCCTGACAGGCCTCCAGGGCCTTGTCGGCCATGGGCTGCCAGTCTTGGCCTGTGGAGTTAAGAAGGTTTGGGGTTAGGGCTTAGGGTTTGGGGTTTGGGATTTAGGGTTTAGGGTTTAGGGCTTAGAGTTTACTACCATTACTTGGGGCTTGGGGTTTTGAAACTTTGAGATTTTAAGATTAAGGAAATTTGGGAACCCCAAGTAATGGTAAGTCTATATGGGCTTGAGGGTTTAGGGTTTCGGGTGGGCCTGCAGCGCTTTCTTACCCTTTCTGAAGCAATGGGCTATGTCTCCAGCCTTCTCACCCTGGTACCTGCATCTCCGTGTACTGTCTGTATACATCCCAAAACACCCCAGATAGCCCCTCGGCCACCCCTAAACCCTAGGTATCACCCTACTTTCCGTTTCATGTTTCACTTTCTCTTCCATTTCCTTCTCCGTTTGGAAGGTAAAACTCTGTGATCCCTTTATAAACCCTTTACAACCCAATTTGATGCTGCGTGATCCCTATATCCCCCGATATGTGGGAGCCTTCTGCCACAGCCGCGGCAGCCAGGGCTAACCAGGCCCTCGCCCTTCCCCGCGCATTCGCAGCCAGGTCCGCAACCTTACGGTACCCCTACGCCCTAAACTAAAACACCCAAACCACAGATAATCTAGTAGTTTCCAAACCTTACTGCGCACCTAATCCCTAAAAAACAAAACCCTAAATATTGCGGTAGTTGCCATTTTCTTCATCTGGAGTCCCTGAACCCAAAAGAACATGCAGCTAACCACGCAGTAATCAACTTAGGTTCCCTCATTCCCCACTTACCGAGTAATAGGTGCAAAGATTCCTGTACTACAGTCCCCATCCTCTACAACCCCATGTACGTACCACCCTGGTAAGCTCCTATAAACCCTAAACCCTGACCCCTAAAACCGAAAGCCTATAAGATTCAAGTAGATAGAATATAGCCTTGGGGATATTATAATAAGATCCCCATATACCCCATATTCTATCTACGTAAGGGGGGCTAGAACCCTAAACCCTAAACCCTATATTCCATCTACTTAAGGGGGACTATAACCCTAAACCCTATATATTCCATCTACTTCAGGGGGCACTATAACCCTAAACCCTAGGCCCTATCTACTTAAGGGGGACTATAACCCTATGTACCAGTAAGCTGAGCAGCTTGGAACGCCAAAGCCGCGGCCTTCTTCGAGAGCTGCCCATGCTGGGAGCCTGGTCACGGAGGTTTAGGGTCTAGGGCTTAGGGGTTTAGGGGTTTAGGGTTTAGGGGTTTGAGGTTTAGGGGTTTGGGGTTTAGGGCTTAGGGTGTAAGAGGATTTGGGCCCATGTCTGGCAAGATCATGTGGACGAACATACACAGATAGATAGATACATACATACTTATGTGTGTGTGAAGAAATACAAATTCATCTGCATATGCATATACATATTTATATAGAATAAATATGTATGTACATATACCTGAGTATGTGGACAGGTACAAATTTACAGACTTGTGCGTATGCATATATAGACACACATCTACGTTTTGGGAGCATATTGGGCTGGTAGGGTGTTGTATTTAGGGTTTCTGGTTTGGGGTATGAGGGCTGCAGGTTCTAGGGTGCAAGCTTGAATTTCTAGAGTTAGGGATTTTGGGTTTGGGATTTTGGGTTTAGGGTTTGGGGTTTTGGGGGGCTTCCGGATCCATGGCCTTCCTCGCGGCATTGGCAGGCATGAAGCTTTGCCAGCCACACACAAGACTCCACACGGAGGGCCGAATCACCAGCGGAGAGGAAGACCTCGTGGGCCTTCTCTGCAGCTGCAATGGCCTGTTTGGAGGGGTGTTTAGGGTTTTGTGTTTAAGATCAGGGGGGCTTTGGACAGGATAGCAAGTGCCATTACACTGTTTATGGGGGGCTATGAGTATGCTCACGAAATCCCCCCCGGATGCACTAGAAACCCAAGTTTTTCGTGTCCTCAATCGCCAGCAAAGGAGCCTACAACTACCATCCAACCAGATCACGGGTCCTGATTGAAGCGTTGGAAATACCAGAATTTTTGCTTGTCGGGTACATACTCTTCAATCGGGACTCCCAAAAAAGAACTAAACCTGCTTCTCTGGAGTCCCTATACTGTTATCCCTAGATGCCTGGAAGTTGTTCGGTTTTGATACATACAAGACCCTTCTTCCCAGCTTGAAAAGTTACCCAAAACCCAAACCCTCGCCCTGCCTGGACCCTGCGGAGTGCCTTTTTTGGGCTTATGCCTCCACCCCTAGAACAAAGGGACAATTGCATTATTACTAGAAAGAATATTATGAGTATTAACAGCAAGTATAGCAGCAATAGTAATAGTAATAATGGGTAATAACAGGAAGAAAATGAAGGTTCTGCAGGGTCCAAGTAAGCCCTAATCACCAACAATAATTGTAGTGATGGTAAGCAGAGCAACAATAAAGACAATAATGATATGAAATGGTTCTGCAGGGTCCAAGTAAACCTTTTACCCTCAACACCATCTCTTTGATTTTTCTCTGGCCTCGCTGCACAAGGTACTCGTTGGCTCAGATTTGTACACAGCCTGAGCAAAGGCTCCGATCAACAGCATCAGGACTTAGAGATAAGGGATTTCTCTCAAGGCTTCCCAGTTGTGAGGGAACTATCTTGCCTGGGCGTTCGTACTTCTGTTAGACTTTCGAGAAAGACTTATGAGGATTCAGACGCGGAAGTCCCAACAAAACATATTACAAAGCATGGGCATGACCTCCACACCGGACACCTGAATCCCAAACCCGAAGCCATATCATTCAAACCCTTAACTAGAAACACTGAACTACCACACTCCAAACTATAAGCCCTTAACCAGGCCCAACCTTGAGTGCTAGATCCTAGGTGGACCCCCCACCCAGTAATAGTAACTATATGGGATAAGAAGGATTTTAGTAGACTCCTATTATTTGTAGGCTCCTATTAATTTCTTATTATACCACTATTGCAGGGTGGGGGGGGTCCTAAGCACTAGATAGGGGATATAGGTTTACGGTTCAGAGGATTTCCCTGAACCCTAGAGCCTTGACCCAATGTAACCCTTGTGTAACCCTTTATAACCCTGTAGCTTAAGAGCCTAAACCCTATATACCCCATATACCTCTTATGTAACCCTACAGAACCCTCTTGGTTTAGGGTTCAGGGAATTTCCCTAAACCCTAAACACTACGTAACCCTACATAAGCCCTTAAGTAACCCGACATAACCCTGTAGCCCTATATAACCCTGTATACACCTTTATGTAACCCGACATAACCCTGTAGGTTTAAGGTTCAGGGAATTTCCCTAAACCCTAAACCCTATATAACCCTATATAAATCCTCATGTAACCCTGCAAAACCCTGTAGGTTTAGGGTTCAGGGGTCTAGGGCCTATATAACCCTGTATACACCTTTATGTAACCCTACAGAACCCTGTAGGTTTAAGGTTCAGAGGATTTCCCTCAACCCTACGTACGTAGTCCCTAATCCTATATAACCCTACATATAACCCTTCTGTAACCCTACAGGTGATTCCCTAACCATAGCCCCTAAACCTATTTAACCCTATATAGAACCCTATACAATCCTTTCGTAGCCCTACAGAACTGTAGGTTTAAGGTTCAGGGGAGTTCGCCGCCTCGGCGAAGGCAAGGTGCATCTTGGCCTCCGCCAGCTGCGTTCCCAGCGGGCGGCCGCGGGTGTTGGGCCGGCAGGCCTGATCTTTCCCAGATAAGGTTTAGGATTTAGGGTTTAAGGAATTTAGGGTTAAGGATTTATGGTTCAAGGGATTTAGGGTTTAGGATTTAGGGTTTAGGGGATTTAGGGTTTAGGATTTAGGGCTTTAGGGTTTGGGGTTTAGGATTTACAGTTTAAGGGATTTAGGGTTTAGGATTTAGGGCTTTAGGGTTTAGGGTTGAGGGTTTGGGGTATAGATGGAAGGATCCCCCAACCCTGCCATGATGGTATGATTAGAAAATAAGGAAAAATAGCAGCACCCTACCAAAAAACTTATTATCCCTCATGGTCACTATTACAGGGTGGGGGGGTCCACCTAAGGTAGATCGCGGTTTAGGGGTTTAGGGGTTTCTGGTTTTTGGGTTTAGGATTTAGGGTAATAAGGTAGAACAGATAGGGATTATATCGAGATCAGGGTTATAAGGTATTTTATATAGGGATGTTAGCGCCATTTTGTGGATTGTATAGGGTTGTAGGGTATATGATATAAGGATTCTATCGCGATGTTCTGGGAAAATGTTTGAAGATTGTATAGGGTTACAGGGGTTATGGGTTCTAGGGTTCGGACGATTTTTCAAAACAGGATGCTCAGCGACCCAAAAAATCCGTAATTTGTAAGAGATTGTGGGGCTATCTATGCGGATCTTGTTGGGGCTTAGTTTGAGAAATGCCCATTTAAACTCACCTCACTGCAAGAATACTGTATGGGATTTTCAAGACACCGGTGGTCTTTGTGGCAGAGATGGGCAAAGATAACATCAAAACTGGGGGGTACGTAAGGAAAACATCTTCTCGAACGCCCCTGCATGAGCCAGCTGAAAGTTGTTCGGGCACCAGGCAACACCTCTCTAAACCCAATACAGCCCTGCAGAACCCTGTAGAACCCAATATAACATGCTCTGTAGCCTTGTGTAACTTATCTATATAACCCTACAGAAGCACTGCCATTTTGGGGGGGGCGCCGGGCCTCAATACCTGCGCGGGCGAGCTCTACGACATCGTGGTCCAGGAGCGCGCACTTGGCGGACACCTAGGCTAGGGTAGGCCTTATTATGATCATCATTATCAATTTGATTACTATCATTTCTATTATTACTACTATTACTACTATTATATTGTTGCTATTATCTGGGGGGTCTGAAAAGCTAAGACTTTCGGGTTAGAAGGTATCCCTAACTTTGGGAAAGCCCCCATTTAGGGCTTAGGCTTCCTCCATATGCGGCTTGGGCCTGGATGAAACCCTCAAGGGCTGTGCTGCTATGCGTCTGACAGCTGGACTGAGCACGCGGGAAACCTCTATATTATGGGGTATTCTGGGATATGATGGTATATCATGCCGTATTGTGGTATATTATGGTATGTTATAGTAGATTATGGGATATTATAGTATATTATGGGATATTATATCCCCTGCGTGCGTGAGAATGTTCAGTCGTTCTACTCCGGTAGGAAGAACGAGGTCTACCTTCATGTCTGTTAAGCTTCCTTGTCTACGGTTTAGGGTCTTTGCTCCAGGTATAGAGGGCAGTATTCTTGTCGTGGCTTAGACCGAATGGAGGAGACGTGCTGATGTTGTCCAAGCAAGGAAAAGGTTAACTCTAAACCCTAAACGCTTTACCCATGGGGGTTGTCTCTGGGTCGATTTCATACATATGCCGCCCATTGTGGATGAGGTCCGGTGAGGCCACTAGAATTTTGGTAGTTTAGGGTTTAGCGATCATGGACAAAATCACAGGGAATCAAATCGGAAAGGAAGCGGGAGCTACTATGCACTGGGGTATGTAGGGATTGTATGGCGGTTTCCCATAATAGGGGTACCTCAACGCAAACACTCATGTACTAGAATCCTCCTCATAGGGACCCCAAGAAGGTACCCCCTAATTTGGGCAACCGCAAACTCTAAACTCTAAACCCTAAATAGTAATTTCCATCTTGTTTTCTGTTATCCCAATATATCCCCATTACCAAACAAAAACCCTAATTGCGGGAAACCCCAAACCCTATAGTACCCCATATATATAACACCTACAGAACCCTGTAAAGTATCCCTATTTATGGGAAGCCCTCAACCCTGTAGTACCCCTGCATAACCCCTGTAAAACCGTTTAAAGGTACCCCTAATGCTTGAAAATCCCCCTTGTCTTGTTTTTCCAAGGTGCGAGGACACGTAGTGCTTCGGCTGCGCCATTCGAGTCGCCCGCTTGCCGGCAGTTGGCCCAGGCGGCGGACGCCAACTCTGATGCTCCTGAGATTCAGGGTTTAGGGATTAAGGCTTAGGATTTAGCTGGGATGTAGGCTTTGGGGTTTAAGGTTTTCTGGTTCCAGGACTGGGGCTACTTCTTTCAACATAAAGATTCTGGATTAAGGTTCAGGAATGTGGTGCACATTGAGTGTATGGGTTCTTCCAGTCAGATAAGGCTCTCTTTCGAGCGCTCTTGCCCGCTTCACAGGGTTTAGAGTTAACTGGCTGAAGCTCAGGGTTGTTTGGAGGGAATAAGGCAATATAACCCCTATATAACGTATTCCCTTCTTCCCTATAACCCTAAAACCCTCAACCTAAATTCCCTTTGTAGTGTGTGGAATTAACAATTTCAATTCTTCGCTCAAAATGATGGATTTCTTACTGATCCTTTACTGCGCACATGTCGAGCAGAGGGGACCTGATGTTAACCAACAACGCTATAGTAAACGTATATACATATGTACATATATGCGTATATGCATATATACATATGTATATATATATATATGTATGTCATTCTTTGTCGCTAGCTGCACTAGAACCAAAAACGAATGTTCGAGGAAAGTCCAGGCTCTCTTGTCATCAAAATTCCCCTGCGCCGCTCCAACGCGACGTTCTGTGGTCGCCATGGCGCATCAGCAGGCTTGACATTGCATTACGGAAACTTCAATCAGGGGACTTCAGATACCAGCAAAAACTCCGGGTGCGGCTTGCATAGATCTTGAAACCACAAGTGGCCTACGCTGCAGCTACTGCCATTGAGACATGACTTGCTGTTTTGACCTTGTCTCCTGGCCCATTCTTTAGCACCATCAGAGCTTACTGCAAGAGCCCATGTTGCAAAGGGAGTGCACAATCCAGTGTGCAGCACGTGGTTCCCAGAAAACTGGCGGAAAACGCCGCTTGACCTAAACCAGATGGCAGTAACCAGCAGGAGAAATGTCAAAAGCACAGATGGTACTCACATCGAACAGGTTACCCTGCAGGCACCCAACACGAAACAACTTCAAGCCATTGTAGTTGCTTGCTAGACGTCCTGCTCAACATGTCTTGGAGGGTAATTCTAAGACAAAGGACACTGGCGTGCACCAGGCACATTTTCTTCACATGTTGCGAAGACTCCGCTGCTGGAAGCCACGGCTGGTACATTTGCTCATGAGATTGGGCGGTAGGCGCCCTCCTGGCCCCTCCCGCCCTCTTCCTCATGACTTGCTTGCAGGTCGCTCCTGAAAACCGCCTATAAGTAGAAAACCGCCAATAAGTAGATGCGCAGGATACCAACCCAATTTGCACGTCCTCTTCCATTTGCCTTTCCACTTGATTCTCCACTATTCTCCCTGTCAGCATCTCATTCCCTCATTTTTTTAATACCTCAATTCGGGACGTCCGCCTCAGCTCTTAACCCTGCATTTCAATCCTGAACACTAAACCATTCACCTAGACCAATTCCTTGCAGAAGCGGAGCCACCAGCCAGCCATCTCATTAGCATCTCCCCAGAAAGCTCTTGTTGAAACAGCAATGGCAAGGGGCTTCTGTGGCCCCCCAAGTACATGGGCCTCCACAAACTAAGGATCTTACTAAGGATTGTTGAGGGCTTTTAGGGAGTATCAGGGCCGCTTAGTTTGAAACAACAATGCTTCTAGGGCACGTAGGGGTTTTTGGAGCGGCATAGGGATGATATAGGAATTACGTAAGGGTCATAAAGGTTATCTGAGGGATATGTAAAGGCTATATAGGAGTTATGCAAGGATTTTCTAAGGGTTGTATAGAAGCTAGAGAGCTTCAGAAATGGCTGTACGGGGATTTTCAAAGGGCTAATGGCTTTCCAGGTCCGGGCGCATGACTCCTTTGGAGGCTGCACCAAGCAAGAAGAAAGAAGGACTAGGCCATTTGAGCCTGTTCCTGAACCCCTGTGAGGGAGGACATGAAAGTCATGGCTCACACACTGAACGCGGGATAGGATGAACAGAGAAGAAGAGAGAGAGTCTCTCTGACTGTTCTCAACTTGGCAACTGAAGAGGAATAGAGGTCATTCCGACTGTCCTGGGGGGGTTTCTATAGATCTGAATCGAAGCCTTCATGGCTGCAAAGCCCTCATTTGGGTCGGCTATGAAGACTATCTGAGGCATAGTTCCAAAGGATCAAGTTTGGGGTTTAGAGCTTGGGGTTGTAGGCGGGGTAAGAATATGTAAGCATGCAGGATCATTGCCCCGCTACCTGACACACTGATTAGACACAAATCATGTACCATGCGACCCGAACTCCTGCAGGCCTGAGAGTAGGGAAAAAACATACTGTAACTAGTCTGCAGACAGGCCTTGACCTAAGCCCTAAGCCCAAACCCCCTGAACGCCCACCCCTGCCTCACACGACCCTTCAGCTACAAAATCCTCGCTGCGTGCAAGCTGTCAGTCATCAGTCATCCTCCTCCTCCTTGGTTCAAGGTTTAAGGCTAGGGTGTTGAGTTTCACACCTAATATTTAGGGTGCCCCAAAGGGATCATAATTTGAAACCCACCCAAGGGGTCTGCTTGCAAATTCACACGCAAGAGAAGTGAAAGGCTCACTGCAATGGAGTGCAGGGAGGCCCTGCTTCGGCCACTTCAGATATTGGGGTTATATAGGGCCATATAGGGATTATATAGTATTGGGGTTATATGGGGATAATGGAAAAGAAAATTGAAACTACTATTTAGGGTTTAGGGTTATATTGGGTTATACAGAGTTGCATCAGGCTGTAAAATGAGGGTGTGCGTATAGGCTTCATATACAGGCCCTAGACCCTAAACCCTTCTGGCTTCAGGAAGGATTTTACATCCATGATAGAGAATCAAATGCAAAAGAGCAAAGACAATGATATGCAAGCTGGGACAATGCAGGGATTTAAAGTTTAGGGTTTAGGGTGACGGCAGACTAGAGAAAACTAGTGTTCTCCCTGTACTACATATAAGAGATTATCGGATATTGGGTGGTTTAACTTGGGTTTCCCCCACCTGCTGGGGTGATGTTACTTCCACACTGGATTTTGCATGCACGCCGTGGAACCCACGGGTAGAATTCACGGAGGATTCCTGAACCCTAACCCTGAATGGAAAGAACCCCAGCTAGCAGAGCGTAGAAGATTCCAAATTCCCGAAATCCTAAACTGTAGTAGATACATACTTAAAAGTTATGATAACGTCTATGTTGTGATCCATGACGCTATAAAACTTTATGGCACCGATATAGGCTTGTCTCATCCCCATTTAGGTGTATGACCTTCAGTAAATTCTCGTGCTGATGTAACTCATGGGCAGGCCCGTATAAGAGCAGAAGGACTATACCTGTGTCCATTCCGTTGATCCCTTGGCAACCCTAACATCGACAGTCGCTCATAAATCTAGGGTTTTGGGTTCAAGGCTTATCTCAGTTTCGAGTTGTTTTTGCATCTTCTTTTTCATCTGACTCTCCATTACAGGGGCGGTAACATCCCTACACCCTCTATCATCCTCATATACGCCGTATAATCCCTACACGGCCTCATAAGATCCCTATGTAACGCTATAAAACACCGCAGATACAACCTGCTGGTTTAGGGTTTAGGATGGTTTAGGGGACTACCCTAATCCCAGTTTCCATTTAATGGTCCATTTTCTTTTCCATTTGATTCTCCATTATAGGAATATAATAACCCCAATATAACCCCAACAGTTAGAATGGTTTAGGGGTTAGAATCCCTAAACCCTAAACCCTAAAACCCTAAACCCTAATGGTTTGGGGGTTAATAGCCCTAAACCCTCCTAAACCCTAAACCTTTAGGGGGTTAAGGTTGAGGGGTGTCGGCCTCCTCTTCGGAGTCGAAGTCATCGAATGTCTCAGCAGGAGGCGGTGGCGGCAGCTGGCTTGGGCCTAGCAGCACGGGTTTGGGGGCGCTGGTGGGGGGACTTTATGGTTTAGGGTTTACGGTTTCTGGGGTTTGGGGGGTTTCATGGGTTACAAAAGCCTATATATAGGTTTATGCAATGATTCTATGGGGGTTATACAGGACGCATTTAGCCGTTTTTAGGGCTGTGAACCTTGGGGCTGAGGGTTGAGGCAGTTGCAAAAACAACCCAAAAGACGCAGGATAGATCATCTGTAGGGCTCGTTCATCAGACCTTTTCTCTAGATTTAGGCGGCTTGGGGTTTATAGTCCTCCTTAGGTAGATATATTCTGGGGTGTGTGGGGATCTTATTATCATATATCATCCAAAGCTATATTCCATCTACTTAAGGGGGACTATAGGCACGCGCATGGAACTCAGCAGGCACAGCGGTTTTGGGTTTAGGGTTCAGAGCTTCAGGTTCGGGCTTTGGGCTTGGGGGCGCAGACTTAGGAATAGGTATTTTCAAGTTGAGGGTTTGCAGTCAGGGGCTTCATGCTCTGATCGCAGCAATCTGGACACCACGAAAAACAGGATGGGAAATGTAGCTTGCAAATGAAAGGGAACCCATCTTAGCACGCCTGGGGTTCCTACAGGATTTGGGGAATGAATGCACAAGCTATTTTGGTAGTTTCCCTGAATACGGGAACTCCTTATAGACCCCAACTTTGATCCTTAATGTGGGGGACCCAGAAAAGGTAACCCTAATTTGGAAAACCCCCATGTTACAGAGCATCTGAGGATGCTTTGTGCCGCCCCTGATGAAGGATTACACGGAGTGACCGGGGATCACTTCAGGATGAGCACAGGATTGCGAAACGCTTGCTTGGCGATCCAAATATCGCAAATCCGTCCAAGAAAGATGTCATTGTTGAGCCTTTGAGGAACCCTAAACCCTTTGCCTATATCTGAAACCCTAAACTTGATATGCACATGTTGACCAGTGATTTGTGCACCCTTCTTTGGCAAATTTCATTGAGCCAAAAGCAGCACATGCGGAGAAACTCGAAGGCTGTCGCAGGGTGTATTGTGGGATCCTCTAGGGGGGGTGGTTCAAGGGGGAGGGTACTAGGGAGCCTTAGGGAACCTTAAGGAGGCTTAGGGAGTATTGGGGAATAATGGGGCCCCCTTTGGGACATCCCAAGCGTAGGGTTTAGAGACTTTGCCAAAACTCTGGCATTCTTTGCGGGGCCTTTGTAAGCATGCTCGGGTGATGCTACCACAAACCACGAGCTTAGAAGCACCCAGGCAAATTTATCCGGATTCGAGCCTGCTTTATGGTTAAGCTTTCCCACGAACAGGATTTACCCCAGAATATTTTGATCCTGACCTGGACTTAAACGGACTCAAGAACAGGACCCAACTTCGGAAGCTCTCATGCTGGGCTCTCTCAAAGTAAGCCCCATATCATCCGTAATGGGAGCCCCCGTTATCACCTCAGAACCCCTGTGTATGGAGGAAAAGCTGGGCCCTCTTGCGAACCGGCATTTTCGCAGCCGCCTGCCACACGCCACACAGCATCCGGTTGACATCACGAGGTTTAGGGTAAACAGTCGCCATGAACGAGGAGAAGAAGGTACAAGCTTTTGGCGCGGGTCGGAATTCAGCTTTAAAGACTGATTTCAAGGGATTTGGGGTTGCACACAAGGTTTGGGGAGCCGCTATGAAGGTGAATAGTACCTATACAGGTGGCAAATTGGATTATACTCTAAGCTCCTAGCGTCCACCTTAGATAACCTCTATAATACTCCCCCATATATTCCCCTGAATAACCGCCTTTAAGAAGTTTAGGCTATCGCTCATATTGGATTATAGACTGATGCTGCTTCTTGGGTCCGACTCTTGGATCTCGTCTGAAATCCTTCGGATATCGTAAAATACTATAATAGTTTCCATTTGCTTTTCCCTGCCCCTATTTGTCTCTAAAAAGGCTTGGTTTCCCCATTTAGGACGAGAAACTCTCATGTAATCCCTGCATAAGCCCCGCAAGGTTCACAGACTCTGTCTAAAAGCCGAGTTTGATCTGTCCTGCGTCGTTGCCAAGACGTCGGCAGAAAACTAGAACAAGTTGGGCTTCCCAAAAATTAGTCGTAAACCCACCAGACACATAGAGGGATTCTTTGACATCAAAGAATAAGCGGCCCCAACGCTACTGGGGCACCTGACTAAGGGTACCATTTTGGGGCTCCCGAT
>CAJNIZ010042704.1:104751-123031 GCA_905231905.1 Symbiodinium pilosum
TACTCAAAATAAGGGGACCCCAATATAGACCCCCAAATACTATAATCCGTAAGGGAACCCCAAAATGGCATGACTAATGTTGGGAAGCCCTAAACCCTATATATATATATATGTCCCTATATATCCCTATAAGGCCCCTATAGCCCCCTTTAAGGGACCCTTAATTTTGGGAACCCTAAACCCTAAACCCTTTTTGAGCTGAGGCCCGCACGTGGACGATTAGCTCAGCTAGCACACGAGCTCCGCTCTGCATGCCCTAAACCCTAAACCCCAAACCCTTTTTTGCTGCTGGGCTTGTTCAATCACCAGCTCTCTGGCCGAAAAAATCCCGATCATGAGCACTGGGGGTTTCCCAAAATTAGGGGCACTTTTGGGGGTCCCAATAATAAGGATTGTAATATTTGGGGGTCTATATTGGGGTTCCCCTATTCTTGGAAATTACCACTACTGGCTCGTTCTCCAGATTTGCTGAAGCCAACTCTCAGGAATTATCTCATAGAACGTAACAACCATGTGACCGTTGACAACATCAAGTTTAGACTTCAATTGCGCAGCCCTCCAAGAATTCAGCACTGGCAAGTACCCCTCACAGCTCGACTCCCCAACCATGACTACGAGGCATAAGAACGACCTCTGCATGAGAAAGCGCTGCACCCTAAACCCCTACAAAGCCCCACCGCTGCAAGCCTCGAGGAGGTGCGTGCTGAGCGTGTTTCGACTGGCACGGCAGGCAGCCCTGGGCTTTCATGGGGTTTATAGGGGTTATGGGGTTTTATAATGTTTCCAGCGTATGTAGGGTTTCTGGGGGCTTTATAAGGCTTAGGGTATCGAAAGGGTTGGGGTTTATTACCATTACTTTGGGTTTGGGAGCGGATTGTTGACTTTGAAATTTGGGAACTCTAAGTGATTGTAAGTTTATGTGGGCTTGAGGATTTAGGGTTTGGGGGTCAAGGTTAGGGTTTGAAAATTTAGGGTTTAGGGGGTTTAGGGAGTTTAAGGGTTTAGGGCCTAGGGAGTTAAGGTTTCTAACTTAGAGGACTGGGGGATACTAACCCAACAATCGAGAATGAAAGGGAAAATAACATGGAAAATTAGATGGAAACTTGGGCTAAAGTTGTGTTTATACCTAGTATTCCCCTTAATAACCCCTATACTATTCCCCTATATAATCCCCTATATAACCCCCCCTTTAAGGAGTTTAGACTATGGCTCATATCATGGCAGGTCATCAGGGCTAGTGTTCATGGCCTGCTTGGATGGTCAGGGAAACTAAGCAAACATATTTTTCAATGTAACCCTACGCTACACTGGACTACAGAACCCTCGCTCAAAAAACGACGCAGTCTGAAAGCATGTGTTGCGAGTACTCCATGCGATTTCGGAAGAAGCGAAACACAGAACGGTCCAAGAAATGCTGCGCGCACGGCATGTTGAGAATGCCAAGCCCTCAACAGGTTGGTCCTGCTGAGATCTTGCTAGCTGTTAATACGGAATGAAGCAGTGGAAAAGCAACGGGAATCTACTATAGGGCCCAGGTCTTTAAGGGTAAGGGTTATACAAACCATAAACCTCAACATAAAGGTACGTCGGTTCGCACAAGATTTTAATATCCAGCCTTCGGCCATAAACTTGGTCACATCGCTCTTTAAAGGCAATGCGTTTTAAGTTTTAAGTGCTGACATGAAACAATCCAACACTCGAATGCATGTTTTGGCAGGCAAAAGGCAGGTCCTTCACGCCAAACTCACTATGGGCTGAGGTCCATATTTTGCAATGTTGCCTTTTACAATGTGTTCCAATTTTCCAAAGAAATTTGAAAGGTTGATTCGGAAATCTCGCATTTCACTGCGGTAAAAAGCGGATTTCAGACATTCCAAGCTCTTCAGCGCGTGTTTTTTTCCGGCGTGTTTGCCAGCAAGTGCGCCCATCCAACGCTCTTGCGCCATGAAGTCTGGTATTCTCTTTAGGTGGACCCCCCAACCAGTAATAGATAGTAATAGTGACTTCTATCTCAGGCCACGGCCCCAAAACATGACTCTCGACAAGATAAACCCGAATGTGCAGCCGGCAATGCTGGGTGCTCTGCTGCACCTTGCTCCAACCTTTCATGGCGGTGAACCTGCCAAGTTGCATCAACCTACCATATCCATGCTGCGTGTGGGAGGTGGCTGCACTTGGAGGATTGGGGGAACTCAGTAAGCATGGGTACTCATAATCCCTATGAGCCTTGCAAAAACCCGAGCTGCCCGCATTACTAATTAACTTTCCTGCAAGGTCCACCCGACCCTCCAAGTATCTCGCGCACTCCGAACTGGAGCAGTTACTTTTCGTTCCGCTGGCAGCGATAAGAGTCTGCATACTCATGCAGGAGTGTCTCAGATATCATGCCAGTATCATCCCCAGTAGGGACTCCCATAATCCCCTTTTTTGATCTTATATCTCCGAAATCCATAGATTCCCCGTATTCTGAGCAACTCCCATGAAGGCCACAGGAGCAGCATCCTCAATCAACAGCTTTCTTCTTTCTTCGGCGCTTCTTCTTCTTGTGCCGCTGGCTGTCCTCCTCCGTAGAGGTGGTTCGGCGTCGCTTGTGCCTTTTACCAGAGTCAATCTTCCGAAAAAAGAATATAAGACCCTTTATGCATGGCCCCTGTATTTTCCACAGGAAGGAGCCTCTAAAGCGAAAAACTCCCTAAGCCGCGCTGAACCCAAAGATATCTTTTGGGGTTCAGGGTTTAGGGCCCATGCCTCCGGCTGCAAGATCGATCGTTGCTGACAGAGGTCCTGGAATGCCAAGCCCCTCGTCGGTACACTTGCTGCACCAATTCACAAAGCCTGTGGTTTTTTGGTGGCTTTCAATAACAAAGAAGCAACCGAAAGGCCAATAAGATCTGACGCTGTATTGGGGCTATAGCCTTAGGACATGTACCAATTCGCAAGGGTTGAAACAGGTAGGCAAGAGGGGTTAGGGAACGGGATTCAAGGTGAAGGGTTCGGGGATAAGGGATTTCGAGATTCAGACTTCGGGATATATACCTGTCTCTGCGCCATAAACAAGAAAGCAGTTTGGACAAGGGTGGGGGTTGGGGCTGCGGTTACACCATTTCAGGAATAGGGTTCTGTTTAGGGCTGAGGGTTTAGCGTGTTTTAGGGTTGTTTATATTGGCAGGGGCTATTCTGCTAAGAACTCTCTTACGCCACACAGACAAGTAACCAAGCAAAGGCTAAATTCCTAACTCAAGAAGCCCTGCCTGGAACTACCATGGCAAATTTATGGCTACGGTTATACCACAGTACTATTGCCAGTGGAAAGACAATATTTTGTACACAATATATTTCACCATTAATCTGGCGACCCGGTGGTGCCGTTGCTCGATGACTTCTGGATTGCGATGCGCTTCGCAGGGTTTGAGAGCACCAAGCAGACTCCGCCGGGTCTCAGCACAGAAAAACGGAACTTGTCCACGTCGATCTTCTTCCTGCCGAAGGGATACGCGCAGCGGGTACGGAAGAGCTGTGCAGGGTTATGGAAGGGTAAAGGCTCTGTGGGAGTTGCCCCTGAATGTAGGGGGACCTGATTAATGATAGGGACCTACCCCTAATTTTTGGAAACTCTCAGACAGTGGTTCTGAAAGGCCACGCTTGGATCGTTTAGGATTTACTGCTTAGGGTTTAGAGTTATCTTGCAGTGACTGTAGATTGTGAAGGGGCTGATAAGCATTCCACAGCCTAAATAAACACCCTAAACCCTACAACCTTCACGTAGAAGTTGCACTACAAAAACAGTAAATCCTACTGTAAACCCATAAATACTCCTAATATCATATTTAACTACTATTGTTGCTATTAATACCGACCATAGCAAGCATAGCAGTTATTGATAATACAAACGTAGCGCATTGTAGTTTGGGTGGTTGTTATGGATAGGGCAGGTGAGGACGGTTACGGGGGACGGGACTATGCGGCGTTTAACCCCTAAACCTTGTATACCACGCAAGACCTTGAACCCCCAAACCCTCCAGTACCCTAAACCCTAAAACCCTAAACCAGAACCCCTGAACCATGACCCCTGAACCATGACCCCTGAACCATATGTACCCCTAGACCTCTCCTGGCGGAGACAGCGTCGCAATCCATAAGGACGTCCGCTGCCTCACCGGTCTGTGCCACCCAGCTCCTTGTTGTAACATGGTAATAGAGGAAGATAGTAATGGAGTAATATAAGTATATAGAAACATGGTAATATAGCAATATAGTAATATAGTAACATAGTAGTAATGTAGTAGTAATGTAGTAGGAATACAATAGTAATATAGTTCGGGCGTATGGCTGAGGTCTTCTTTTGGGCATTCAGGGGTTTGGGGTTTAGGGTTTAGGGGTTTAGGGCCTAGGGCCTAGGGTTTAGGGTGTAGGGGTTTACGGGTTTAGGGGTTTGGGGTTTAGGGTGTAAGGTTTTGAGCTTATAACCCTAAACCCTAAACCACGTAGGTCAGGGCCAGGATTCCTAAGTTAGCCCCTTTCTTTCCTATGCCTTAGGTGGATCCCCCACCCAGTAATAGTGACTATAGGGGATAATAGGGATTATATTAGGGTCCTCTTATATTCCTAGTATACCACTATTACAGGGTGGGGGTCCTCCTAACCTATGCCTGTGTTGGTGATTTTGCACTGCTGGCAATGAGGACGACTACGGAAAGTAGCATCAACGACACCCACGTGCTCAGCTCCGTGGAGCAAAAGATCTACACTTACAAGAACCTAAAACCCAGAACAAGCGTAAATTGTACCTGTCCAGCTACGAACGAGTAGGGTAGGTCCACCCAGATTTAAGTTTAGGGGTCTAGTTTTTACGGCTCAGGCCCCAAAAGCACACCCTTGTGAACACTAGACTTGACCACCCGAAACCCTGATCCCCACACTTCAGGTCACCTTCTGAAAAACTTTTAGAAACAAGGAATCTTACTGGTGGTTAATACGGATTAGGGAAGGATCATGTTCCCTTATTCTCTGCTAAGCACCAGTCATGAATTGTAGATGCAAGGTGTGCCATGGTAAAGGGCGAAGGGTTCAGGGGCAGCTGGCTTGAAATGGCTCGGGCACAGCAACCCTGAGCACAAGTCGGACATAGGGTTTGGGGTTCAGGGTTTAGGTGCGCGAGTCGATCCTTGACTCTTTGCAGCGAGGCTCTGTGAGGTCCTCAACCCTGAACTCAAACTTGAGGAAGCCTTAACAATGCGAGGGAGGTCTTAGAGGTCCCTGGTAAGCCCTAAACCGCACGCCCTAATCCCCCTCAAGGACCCCTTAACAAAATGAGCGAGGCTCTGGAAATCGGCGGCAGAAAGAAAACTGCGCACCGGGCAGGGCAGACCGCGATCCCAGGCGCCTTCCTGGAACCTGGATTTAAGGCTTTTAGGGTTTAGAGGGTGTAGGGTTTCGGGTTCCAGGAGCATCACACACGCATATCTTATCTTTGCTCGGGCATGCTTCAACTTCACTGCCACCGTCACCCTCAGCCCTACCTGACTATCAACTTACCAAAGCACCTCCCTCTACACTGCCCCCCCCCCTTTAAGTAGGCTAGATACATCTAAATAGGGGGGAAATCTAAGGGGGTAGGTGGGGTAATCCGGGGGGTGGTGGGGAGAACCCATATACCCTAAACCCAAAAGCCTTTACTATAGCAGTTTCCATTTTCTTTTCCATTATCCCAATATTACCCCAATATTAACCCAATATTAACCCAAGTGATCCCTCAATGCTTACCCAGGGACCATCCAGCAAAGACCCGCTGCGCCCGCACAGCGCTTGCACGATGCTTCTCCTTAAGGCTTCCACCGGCATGGGGGTTAAGGTTTTTGCTGGGTTGGCCCCTAAAACCCTTTGAAAAATGTGAATATATAGGCTCCCCTATTAAAGCCATTAGGGAAAATATTAAATATCCCCGGGGCCTACCCAGTTTGCCTCATATACCAGGATGGAAATCCGGGTTTAGGGCCGGTTTTGTCTCACACGGCGCATCTTCTCCTCCCGATCCGCGGTCGGAAAAGATTTATGAGCGGGCCTGTTTAGCTTTTACGCGTTTTCAACGCCTCGGACTTTTGAAATTTTGCGTCTGCATGGAGCTCGTCTCCAGCAGGGACCATATGCGCTGCAATTTGACCTCCACCGTGAGGTCCCACGTCGTCCCTGTCGCTGTCCCTTATCATCAATAATCATGGCGTCGTAAGACACCTACAACTATAATACGCCCTGACTCAGCATACTGTCTCCACACCCTCCCCAAATATCCCTACATAATCCCTGGAAGCCCCAGTGTGGACCATTTAGGCACCCAACGACATCAACCTCGTAGTGTATCACCACTCCCTGACAAAAGCATGGAACCCCAAAAGGGCGCCTGACAAGGACCTGTATCTGGCCCCAAGTTCAACTGAAGTTATAGTCTAAACTCCTTAAGGGGGATTCTAAATACCTTATATAGGGAAGTACTATAGGGCTTATTAAGGGGGATACTAGGAGTTTAGACAATGGCTCAACTGAAGTTATTTAGGGCAGCTCTACCAAAATGGAGAGAATTCAACGTCAAGAATCCGAAGCCCTCAACTTTTTTGTTGCACCCGGACTTGTCACAACCACAAATACAGCGGGAAGTGCTGCATACTGTTCGAACCCTAAACCCTAAATAGTAATTTCTATGTTCTTTTCCATTGCCCCTACACATAAGCGTATGTATTCCTATGCAACCCTATACCAGCCTATAGCACCTCACATAAGCTTGCATAAACTTACATAACCCCATGTAAACCGATACAAGCCTATATATCAATATATAACCCTACATGACCCCTTTGTATATCCTTATATGGTAGTTTCCCACAATAAGGGGACCCCAATATAGACCCCAAAACATTATAGTCCTTATTATAGGGACCCCCAAAAAGGTGCCCCTAACTTTGGGAAACCCCATATACCTATACCAACCCAGAACCTCTTTATGATGAGCACCACAAGTCTCCCCTCCGTAGGCGATGTCTATCAAGTGGATGGCACGCACACGCATGCCTTCCTTTGGCAGGGTTTAGGGGTTTAGAGGTTTAGGGTTCAGGTGTTTAAGGTTTAGGGTATAGCGTTAGGGTTTAGAGTGTGGAGAAAAAGTAGGCAGGGATAACTTGTTCGATTAGATTTTGTGGGCCTTGGTTGTTGGGGTCAAGGGACATGATGACTAGGATTCATGCCTTGGTTCTGGCCTTCAAGAATATGGGGCTAAATCACAAACCCCCAAGCCCTGAAATCATCCTTCTCAAGTTACCTAACCCTAAGCCCTAAACCTAAAACCCTAAACTCTAAGTTACTAATAGTACTCCAGTCACTACTGTGACTACTACAAGGAAGCAATCGCTTCAGCTTCTGCATGCCAAGTTCCTCATGACTACCCGAGCCCTACTCTCCTTTTAAGCTCAGGAGAACTGGATTTAAGGTTTAGGATTTAGGCTTTACGGTTTAGGGTGTAGGATTTAGGGTTTAAGGTTTTGGGTCTACTGCCCCCAAAGAGATACCCTGGCTCTCCCCCCAAGATCTTCACCCTAAACCATTTCCCCTACACCCTAGATCCAAACCCCTAACCCTGACCAACCCCCAAGCCCTAAAACCCCAACAGCCCTCAGCTCCTGCACCCCTACACCCTAAACTCTAAATCCTACACCCTAAACCCTAAGCCCTAAACCCTAAACCCCAGTCCTTCCGCGTAAGGTGCTCCAGCAGCTCCCAGTCGAAGAAGAGCTGCCCACTTCCAAGAGAGCAGTAGACAAGGCCTGCCTTTCACAGTGTTAGGGTTGAGGTTTAGGGTTTAGGGTTCAGGGTTTAAGGTTTAGGGTTTCACACTGCTTGGGGTCTATGTATACTATAGGGTTTTGATAGGGTTTATCTAGGGCTTATATAAAGTTTTTATAGGATTTACATAGGGTTTATATAGGTTTATATAGGGTGTACATAGGATTTATATACCGTTGCACGTACACATGAAGATATGTGTATAAGAAATATGGTATACATAGAAGGTACATCCTAGGCATATAGGCCATTGACACTCAGGGTCACAGGACACGATTAGGATTGTTACCCTCCCGCCATGCCTCGACACTCTAGGACTCAGGCTATAGGGTTGAGATCGTGGGATAGTAACGTACTGTTGCTTCGTCTGAGGTGCAAGCCTTAACATGGCTCGCAGGGTTCTCAGGCCTAAGGCCTAAGGCCTAAGGCTTAGGATGTAAGTAGGGCTTGGTAGCTTTTATCCCTACAAAGTCGCTTCCATTTTCTTTTCCGTTATCCCTACTGTATATATCCTTCATATTAGAATTCTATATAATCATATATAGCCCCATTCAACCCTATATCACTCCAATACGAGGTCATATCCCTATATGACCCCTTTGAAGTCCTAGTAACCTCCTTCTTTTATATAGGTCATATCCCTACATAACGCCTATAGTACCTAACTTTGGGGAAGAACTAGGTCTCCCTTTCACGCGCTCCAAATATTTGGGTTGAAGCAAGACTTCCAGGGTCCTCAGGGTAAAAACACTCTAGGGTCCAGGGTTTAGAGCTTAACAACCCAAAACTCCAAACCCTAAGCCATAATCCCTAAACCATAAACCCTCATCCCTAAACCCTAAATCCTAAATCCTAAACCCTAAATGTCAAGCTGTACATACATACCTTACTTGGCATGCCCTCCTTCAGCACATCTCTTTTTCGACTGGCGGCCTGCCTTTGGGCACGAGGCCTTGATGTGATCCACACAGAACCTCCCAGAGCCACAGATGGGAGGATGTCAAAACGGTGGACCAAAAAATATAGTTAAAGGGTTTAGGGTTTAGGTGTATAAAGGGTTAGCTTAGGGTTATATAAATTCTGTATAAATGTATATATGTATATATTTATCTCTGAATATATTAGATGGGGATTATCAAGGGAGGATACGTGATTTCGAAGAGCTGCCAGATCAAGATCTCTGGACCCCGCCCAAACTTGGCAAACCGGGGCTGTCGCATGTAGACACACGAGTGTGATCAATACGTCAATACGTGTAGCCAAACAGCACAGGATATAGTCCCCCTTAAGTAGATAGAATATGGCTTGGGGTATATGATCATAAGATCCCCATATACCCCATATTCTATCTGCTAAAGGCGGACTATATGTAAGGGGCAACCCTATGAGCTTCGGATTTGTCAGAGCTTAGGTGGAACATCCAGTGCTGATGCCAAAGCTACCCTCGCAAAATCTGCACATCACAACACAAGAACTTAAAGGACCCCATACCTACGGTTACCAGTATAGATATCACAAGTGTCGACCACCCCCGGGCTCAGGACGACGCCTACATACTCATTTATGAGCTATAGTCAAAACTCCCGGAAAGGGGTTATATCGGGGATTATATAGGGGAGTAGTATAAGGGTTATTGAGGGAGAGACGGGGAGTGTAGACTATGCGCATATTGGGTCATTCCCCTTTATTAAGGGGCTTTTATGACTCCTAGTATTTCCTGCGGCGACTGTTACTGTAAGGAGCAATGACTCAACTGGTATACTACAACTCCCGGAATTAAACCCTGCTGGGACTCCCATTTCTTAAGCTTCCTCAACGTTTGCCAGAATACTGGGTTCAGGGTTTAGGGTTCTGTACCCCAAATGAGGGAAACAGTCGGGGAAGCGAGTATGGGATGTAGGGGGTGTAGGATCCCGAGCCAATCGGAGCCGTCCCCAAGCAAATTGACCAAGCTCTGCAACTCTCATAATTCAATACCACTGTAGGGTGGAATGGTTTAAAGGGGCCGTGTGTTTGCAAAAAGGGGAAAGGGACGAGCGAATTTTGGGAAAATCCGCTGTGAACCTCTGAGCCCTAAACCATTTGGGATAGTCCTCTCTGACCTTGAAACCCTAGTCCCTGCACCTTTACTCTTTTTGGGAAATCTGCTCTGAACGTGAAAACCCTAGACCCTGACTGCCTTCTGAGGCTCTAAATCTTAAAGCCTAAATCCCCTCTGAACCTATACAACCCCTTCTAAAGGACCTAAGGCATCCAGTTTACTTTCCATTTCCTGTTTCATTTGATTCTCCACCATTGGTGATATCCTAAGCCCTACATGATGCCTATGCACCCCTATAATCCCTATACAACGCTAGAAGCTTACTATAGTAGTTTTCATTTTATTTTCCATTATCCTTATAGATCCCCCAAAAATATAACCCGAATATACTATAGTAGTTTCCATTTTCTTTTCCATTATCCCTTAGAATCCTCCCTGCACGGCGCCATGAACCTCAGAAAGTCGGGCCGAACCGAAGCGTACTTGCCCAGGCGGTAGTTTCCGCACTTCCGATCCCCACATTCGCCTAGGTCCTTCCTTGGTGGTTGGTAGGGTTTAGGGTACAGGGTATAAGGCTTAGTAACCCTAAACCCCCTAAATCCTCAACACCCTAAGCCCTCTAGACCCTGAAGCTTTGAACAGAAACGTGGTCTGCATGTGCCTTTTCCATCTCCCTATATACGCTGGCATAAAACCATTAAAAAACCTTTCTTATGCGATGAAACCTCATAATCCTGTAGAACCCAAAATAACCCTTTAGAACCCTATATAATCCTATCTAACTGCGCAATTGCACGGATACGTATATATACATATAGATATGCAATCCTAGCTTCAAGATGCACTCCGCGCCCCCAGGCAGGAATCGGCAGGGTCGAACATAGCCGTGCCGACGCTCAAGCTGCAGCAAGGATCTGTCCTACTGGGTTTACTGTTCAGGGTTCAGCGTTCAGGGTCTGGGGTTCAGCTTAAGGTTTGGGGTTCGGGCTTAGGGTTTGGGATGGTTTACGATGTCGGTGTCACATAGGGATTATACGGATGAGCGTTATGTGGGGCTATATAGGGGTCATATGAGAGTGTATGATGATATAAATATATGAATGAACAGACATGATCGCTCTCTAGATACATTTACACCCTAAGAAGCACCGCCATAATCCCCTCAGAATCCCTACGTATCTCTAAGGGTCCCCATAGACCCCCCTCAATCTTGAGAAACTCCCATTTGGGGATTTCCTATGTCGGGGATACATAGCAATTATAAAGGGGCTACTGAAACCCTATCCTGAGACCTTCCAACCAGGCAGCCTCCCTTCATGTTCGCTGGGGCAGGTTTGCTGGGGCAGGTAGGGGCCTAAATTAAGAGACCAGGGGCTCGGGGTTTCAAGTGAATACATATCTACAAAGTAGGAACCTAACTTTTGAGACAGGGGGCTGGGGGTATCAAGCAAGTAAAGTATCTATATACAGTACGCCTACCGTCCCCCCCTAAACCCTAAACCGTAAACCTAAACCCTAAACCCCCTGTGTCCAGGGCGTCGCGGAGCACCCGGCGCGACTCGTCGCTGACCAGCTTCGGGCGTACGAGAGCTCCAGCACCGGAGCTGCCAGAGGTGGAGGAGTCCGTCGACATGACATTCTAGCAATGGGTTTAGGGTTTAGGATTTAGGATAAATAACAGCACCTGACATTCTAGTAATAGGGTTTAAGGTTTAGGATTTAGGATTAACAATAGTGCCGAAAAAAAGAAGAATGACAATACTACTATATTCTAGTCATAAAAAGAAGAACCATGACAATATTAATGTGTTGGGGCTCTCGGGTTTTTGGGCTCTAGGTTTTTGGGGCTTAGGGCACCAGGGTTTCGGGCTCCAGGCTTTGGGTTTTAGGGTTCAAGGTTCCAGCCTTTGGGCTCTCGGGTTCAGGGTTCAGGGTTTCGAGCTAGCCTTTCGCGTTCAGGGTCAAGGGTAGAGGGGACGCTTGCGCCAAGCTTCAAAAGTTACCTAGCTGCTTTGCAAAGAGCTGAGGTTTGATGGCGCATTTGAAGGCTCGTTTAGCTTCTTTTCAAATGGTTAAAGGCTATAGTCCCCCTTAAGTAGATAGAATATGGCTTCGGGTATGTTACAATAAGATCCCCACATGCCCCATATTCTAGCTACTTAAGGGGTACCATAAGTTTGAAGCTGAGAGGGTTGCAGGCTGAGAGCCAAGAGGTGCGTGTACAAGGATGGCCTGAGCTTCCGCGCGAAACGACCGCATCCCAAGATATCAAAAGGTAGAAGCACGGGTCTTTAATGTGGGTTCTTAGGCTTTATTAGGGGGATACTAGGGACCCTTAAGGGTACATATAGGGAAAGTTTACTTGTGAAAATGTATGCGTCAGTCATATTTCGGTCATTAGGCCGGACGACGCAAGGTTCACAGTTGACTCGGCACGACGTTTTGATGACTCTTCTTCTTGTGCGTATGAGTGGATGCATGTAAACTGCTGCAGTCAAGTCAGCACAATTCCTTCCACTTCGAACTGCCGAGTTCCACGATCTACTACGCCAAGTGATTCTGCTACTTCCGCAGACACAAGTTAAGACCACAACGGAGCTTTCCAGGAGTCTGGTTTGACTAGACGTCTAGAAATGGTTGCAGGCAGAGAAGATGATGGAACAAAAGCACCAAAGTATACGTGCGCACTGAAGCGCTCATGGGCAAGGGATACCTGATTTCCGCACTGAGCAACAAACTAAAAAAGAGTAAAAAGAAAGCAGTACTAACAATAATAGGCAACAGCCGTCGCAAATGTAATCTCTACATAATCCCTAAAGTCCCTGTAGTTTCCCTTTTCTTTTCCATCATCCCTAGATAACCCAAACATACTTTAGCAGTTTCCATTTTATTTCCCACTATCCGTATACGACCCCAATATAAATCTATATCACAAAAATTACTGATGCCATGTCTGCTCGGACAACTTGGGACAGAACCATAAACCAGTCATGAGCTGTAGCTTAAACTCCTCAAAGGGGTTTTAATAAGGGATTATATAGGGGACTTTTGTAAGGGCTCCTACCCCATCAACCTCAAACCCACAATTCCCATGGAACCCCTCTAACCTTGAGCGGCTCACTTGGGCTGGGTTTTCAGGATTCCTGGCTTCTACAGGGTGATATGAGGATTTCAACGGTAAATATACTGAAACTTAGCCGTGTCCCTTGTACAACTTTGTGAGCGCCACACATCTTCCCCTGCACAACAGCTTGGACACGCTGTACTTTGAATTCTGGAAACTGCTAACTCTCAACACTGGAGAAGCCCGTAGTCCCCCTTAAGTAGATAGAATATGGGGTATATGGGGATCTTATTATAACGTACCCATTGCCATATTCTATCTACTTAAGGGGGACTATATACAGTGCGGATCTTAGCCCCCGCACTTTGCATGAGAGCTAACACCGCCATGGAGAGGCCAGCCCTGGATCCTGCGCTTCGAGCCAGTAATGGGCACCAGAAGGGACTACACTCCCCCAAACTAACATGGAAGCCCATATAGTCCCATGTTAGAAGAACTGTAGTCTTTATAGGGCCCTTTTGGGGTTTCCATGTTAGTTTCCGGGAGTGTAGGTACATTAAAGGCCCTGTTAACTCCATATTTTAGGGCTGTTACTTTAGGGGAGAATCAACCTAACACACACCTAAACCCTCAACCCTAAACCCTACAACCTGACAAAGGGCTAGGGTATGGCATGGGTGGTTGGGTTGGCTGGGTACTTGGATTGGCATCCCTCGGATCCCCAAGGACACGAATGTAGACCCTGATTAATAAAACCCCCTCCCATAGTAGGGATTACAATAGGGATCCTAATATGAAGGCCCTTCAGAGGAAGGTGTGTATTACTCAGGGGTCTACATTACACGATTTAGGGCTTGAGGGTTAGGGTCTAGGGGTTTAGAAGGGCATGTGGAGGTGCCTCAATACCAATATGCTATGTTGTGAAACTCCTGCCAAGTTCCAAGCTTAAGGTCTCTTTCTTGTACCTCCAACGTTTTGTGGTGTAGTCTAGGCAGTACCCCCAGCAAGCTCATGAATGGGAGCTACCCTGAACCTTCAAGCCCTAAACCATTGGAAGTTCAACAGGAACCCTGCTCGAGCCATTCCATTCGTGGGGATTGTGCTACAGGTCCTTGTAAGCAAGGACCGTGGGGAATACAATTCCTCAACGGAAGATCCTAACCCAAGGGGGAAGCTGCCTTATGACAATTTTTTGAACAAGCATGTTCAACAAAAACCATGTGCACCGCCAACGGTTAGGTGTGCCTTTTTGAAGGATCACTTTAAATGTCAAACAGTTGTTGGTGTTAACCCGGTCTCAATACAACACCAACCCTGTGGGCCCCAGAAATTCCATCATGAAAGCACAGGAAGTTCCAAAAGCTCTTGCGGCATAAGGCAATCTGCAGCAACGTTGACGTGCGGGGCTCTGTATGGGCACGTACATGTCTTAGTTCATACCCCATGACAATAACAATTACCACGATGGTGGCATAATTGCCCCTGAATACGACCCCCTTTAAGGACATTCAGTCAGTGGGAATATGTCTACCTTTCTGGTTCAGGATGTACGGCTTTTCGCATCGCTCCGTCCATGAATTCAGGGTTTAGCCTCAACTTGCCTTCCCCACGCTCACCCAACCCCTCGCCCAAGGCCCTTAAATGAGTTCGATGTGGAAGCCTATGTACTTCCCGATGTTATTTTGAAGTTTACTTGTGGTTCCATATACCATGATCAGACAAAAAACAAAGACAACAATGTTGGTGGGTATTCAAGTTCATACACTTAGCAGCCTGTATCCACAAATGCTCACGGATTCCATTCAATATTCCATTTGTCATTCTCCAATGCTTGTCTTTACCCTAAGAACTTGTTTATCTCTATAACCCCTTTGAGGTGGACATTACCCCTTTTTTTGAGATCTCTTATCAAACAGCTGGGGTCCTGGTGCAGAGTCTGCTGATGACCAGCACCAAGGCCTCGCCGGGTGGAAGCTCAAGTCACGGAAGCTCATCCTCTGCAATAAGCCCGGAATAAGCCGGATATCTTGAAAAGAGCCCTAGATCACTTACTGGCAATGGGGTGCCTGGCACCCTACAGATCCTTCTAGGATATGAACTGGTTCCAACGGAGTAGAGGTTACTCAAAGGTGTCTAGCTGCTGCATGTAGAAGTCGAACAAAAGCCCCGCTCCTTGGCCATGAGGACCCAAGAAACCAAATGATACCTAATGTAGACCCCTAATTGAAGCCCCCTCTTTTGAAGGGCCCTAACATTAGGATCCCCATTATAATCCCTATTAAGGGGAGGGTTTTTTTGAGTAGGGATCCACATTATCGCACATTCGGGGCATGTCTTGTGAATACGTTTTCTTGTGAGTAGTCGCTGCTGATGCTGCTCTTCCTAGTGCTTCTCCAATGAGGATGACCACAATGGCGAAGAGTACTCGTCCTCAAGCTGCTGACGTGGTACTTTCCATAAAAAGAGGAACCCCCAAAAAGACCCAAAAACTGTAGCCATTAGCGTGGGGACCGGCAGAAAGGCACTCCTACTTTTGAGAAACAATAAACCCTACAAATCCCTACTTCTCCCTACGAACCCCTACAGATCGCCACGGATTCCTATGAATGCCTATGTACCCCAAAACCCTAAAATACCCTTTCAAGCTCCCCCGAATTATGGAACCACTGCGATTAGGCGACCTGGATGATGATAACCACACAGTTCAGGGTTTAGAGTTTAGGGCATCATGATGAGGACGACAGGTCATCGAGGACGGCTGCGATATGCAGGGGTAGCTATAGCAGGAGGTTTCTGGGATCGTATAGGATTATATATGTTTATAGGGATTGATCAAGGGATATTGTCCCAATAATGGTGGATAAAATGGAAAAGAAAATGGAGAATTAAATGGAAACTGGGGTTATAAAGCACGAGAACCAGGACGGGAACCAGGACGAGGATGCAGGCGGCGACAGCCACTTGGATGACTATTCCTTCTACGACTCCTGCTGCTCCTAAACTTCATTTTCCACTCTCCTTTTTTGTCCATCTGCTACAACCAAGTGAATATGACGATGTGACTCTCCTTCCTCCTCGACCAACCTCATTCTAACAAAAATTCCCACAAATACATCTCCTTCTCCGAACCCCAAACCCTAAACCCTGAACCTCAAGCAGACTGGAAAAAAGGGCGGCCTCCACATCCTTGTCCGAAGAGCAAATGAAGTCGAAGGAGCGGGCGGGCGTGTGCCTAATGAAACTGGGGGTCTGGTTTAAGGTTTCTTGGTGCCCTGTAGAACCTGAAAACTGGGGTCATTCGCCCTTACAATAACTATTACCACAATGGGTTATAGGAGTTATAAGAACCCCCTTAATAAGGCCCCTTTCACTGGCAGGGGGAATGACCGAACCTGAAAAGCATCTTCAGGGGCCGCCCGGGGCCCCAGGTTCGAGGCTGAAAGAATTGAAGATTTAGGTTTGAAAACGTTTCGCAGGGCTTCACCTTTTTGCGCTCTGAACCCCGATGCTGGCATGTAAGAGTCACTGGGTCCCTTCTGCAGTTTGGAGTTTGGAGGATCACAGGCAGAAAGCAAACAACCGAAATGAAAGTATAATCGTACTCTACATGTGGGGGCTACAGCAGTATCCCTTTTTGAAGTAGTACAGTTGCTTCCAGACATTGGGGACCTCAATGTTAGATCCTCCCAAAAATTATCCGAAGCACAGACTGTGCTCTGAAACCCGCACTCCGCGAATACGATGATCCTTCGTAAAGCCTTATTGAGGGTTTAGGGTTTAGCGTTGACTCCCAAAATAGAGGCCCGATTTTTGGGCAAACCCTAGTCCTTGCAAACCAGCAATTTCCATATCATTGTTCCATCTTCTTTTCCACCTGGTTGTCCGCTGTTGGGCCCTCAAACATTTCTACATACCCTGAAATAGGTGTCTATCTCATTTTCCATTTGCTGGTCCATTTGATCCTTCATGATTGGGGACCCTATACCCTCTATACTCCCTATGCATATAACCCTGCATAATCTCTTTATAGTCGTATAATCCCTGCTGTAATCCCTAAACTCTAAGCCCTAAACCCTAATCCCTAAACCCTAATACCCCTATACAGAAAGCCTAAACCCCAAAGAGATCCACAACTAAACCCTAAACCCTAAATAGTAGTTTCCGTTTTATTTTCCATTCTCCCAAAATTACCCCAGTATATACCCTATAATCCCTATATAACCCCTATACTCTCTGTAGTTTCCATGCTATTTTCCATGCTCCCAATATAACCTCAAAGGGATCCACAAGACCTGGGACGCGGGCACCGAAAAGCAGTGGTGAGGCGGCGCGTCGGTAAGCCAGGCAGCCTCGGAAACCCAAACCCTCAACCCGGCATTGTAGGGTTTAATTAGGGTTTAAGGTTTAGGGTTTAGGGTTTGAGGTTTAGGGTTTAGAGTTTAGAGTTCAGGGCTTAAGGACAGATGGGGATATGAAGGAAGAGGAAAGGACGTGCACCTAGGATATAGGAAGTTTGTAGGGATTCATGAATTTCGCGTTTCCGAAAAAATGAAGGGACCTCTTTCAGACAGTTTCTGGGATAAGAGTCCGAATATCTCGGGGTCGAAAGTGAAGAGGATCCCGTAGTTATAGAAACCCTATAAACCCTAAACCCTAAACCCCTCCCATACCCAAAGTGGTGAGGGTTTAGGGTTCAGGCTTAAGGCGGCTGAGGATTGTGGGTCTCAGGCTGGATGGTGCAGAGTCGCCCTAGAGTAGATAGAACATGGCTTTGGGTATATTATAGTAAGTTTCCCATATATCCGATATTCTATCTACTTAAGGGAGATTACAACCCTAAACCCTGAACCCTAAACCCTAAACTCCATATTCAATCTACTTAAGGGGGACTTTAAACCTAAACCATGAACCCTAAACCTCATAATCTATCTACTTCAGGGCCTAAACCCTGAGCTCGAACTATAACCCGAAACCCTAAACTCCATATTCTATCTACTTAAGGGGGACTTTAAACCTAAACCATGAACCCTAAACCTCATAATCTATCTACTTAAGGGGGACTATGACCCTAAACCCTGAGCCCTAAACCCTAAGCCCCATATTCTATCTACTTAAGGGGAACTGTAACCTTAAACCCTAAACCCCATATTCTATCTACTCAAGGGGAACTATAACCCGAAACCCTAAACCTCATATTCTATCTACTTAAGGGGGACTCTAAGGTTTAGGACTTTGAGTCTGGCGCTTGGCCTGGAGGCCAACGGATTAAAGGGACTCTACTGGGAACTCCAAACCGGGAACCCCAAGAATATAGTAGGTATATAATGGGAATATACCTACCAGGG
>CAJNIZ010042704.1:123052-143600 GCA_905231905.1 Symbiodinium pilosum
TGGGGTTCCCTATTTGGGGTTCCCACTGGGGTCCCTTTATGGATGAGGTCGCAACCACGGTGCGGTGCCGTGCCATGGCCCCTTAACTTGGCTTTCGGGGTTGGATAGCACCTTGCTTGAACAATCTCTTGTATATTATGAATTGAATTTCATATATTATTCTTACATATGATTTAGGAACATACATGACAGCACCTTGGCTGAATTAGGAAAATATGTGGTAGTTTCCCAAAATTAGGGGCACCTTTTTGGGGTCCCAAAAATCAGGATTCGAGAAATCTGGTGTCTACATTGGGGTTCTCTTATTTTCGGACATTAGCCTGTGACAAGCTCGCGCAAACCCACCACCACGGCCTGGCTCGGGGCTGCCAAATGCAACAGACTCAGTGACTCGCTCGCGCAGCATACGCGTACCCGATGCTCATCACCTCACACATGCATGTTGCAAGTTACCTGTTGCCTGCGACCGCACCTGCTCCAGCCGCGTTGAACACAAGACTGCAGGAAATGTTGGTGCACCTGATGCTCAAGCTCATGCCCCAGAAATCTTGGCCCCAAATGGACCGACCTAATCAAACCCCATACAATCCCAGCATCAGGCCGTCCTGATCACTCTGTACTTCCTCCGGATGCCTATTAAAAACGCCCTATTTCAGACCAAATATTGGTAGCACCCTGCCTGCGACAAGTCACAGGAACTGCGATCCGGCCATTCCCTGTAGGGAGCCTGTGCAGGTAAGGGTGTACCCAGAGAGCGCACGACCCACGTAACTAGGGGAATATAGCCTCAATGTTAATTACCAGGATACCTCAACATGATTTCGGATCTTCCTTAATTCCAGGGGAACTGATCATTTCCCAAAATAAGGGGACCTCAGTCTAGACCCCAATACATTATAATCCTTATTATGCCTAATTTTGGGAAACCCCAAATTGGGCTCCCAATTGGGAGATACCCTAAACCCTAAACAACTTGGCTGTGGGGTAAACAAACACACTCACCTCAGACCGGCCGAAACAGCAAGACACGTGATATTCTTTCGTGGTGACGTCCACATCTGAAGCTTAGGTTTAGGGTTGAGGGTTTAAAGGTTTAGGGTTTAGGGTTGAGGGTTTAGGGCTTAGGATTTAGGTTTAGCGCTGAGGGGGGACCCAATGAACTTGGGAACCTTCAGGACTTGTAGGGAAATGCTGGGAATTCTTGCGTTCCCGTCTCCCTTCACGACTTCAAGAGAAGGACAAACTTAGTCAAACAAGTCTTGATGCAAGAGATGGCTTGGGAAATCCGCAAGTTCGGCAACAATACAAGAGCCACATCGTTGGACCTACAAGCTTCTACATAACACCATTTACTTCAAACGAAGGAAGGACGCATTCAAACTCTGGATGCAGACCCAAATATGAGGATCCCTACCGCCGTGTTTTGAAAATCCGCAGCGCGAACCGTGGGCACCACCATGCAAGAAAAGCGTCACAAAGCCAAAAGCCCCTGGCTGGAGTAGGATTCGAATACTTGCTGGCACCCCGTGCCTCAACCCTCAGGTGAAGAAAACTCTTAATACCATGCACCAAAGAAACAATAGCTCCCACCTCCAAAGCTTTTAGCCATTCTACCTCATCAAGGTGCAGGATGATCCCTACATACTTCCATTCTCTGACTATCATCGCTTCAAGTCTCCAACCCCAGGAAAGATGAAAAAACGGCCGGGCCTTTGACCAGCGCAGCTGCACTTGGTTTGCAGGTGCGTGGCACTCACCTCCCCGAGGCTATCAAAAATAATCTATGAGGTAAAGAACCTGCGTACTGCCCCGACCCAGTAACAGTTGGATACTTGATGACGTACAGCCATTAATACTGCTCCTATTGTGGACTGTCACTGTGAGGGGGCAGTACCAAGCTAGCACCCACGTACCCTACTCCCTCGGCACTGAACCTTGAGTTCCCAAACCTTAGTCCACGCAGTTTAGGGGTTAAACCTAATCCATATGCTCGACTTTAACAATTCTGCCTGACCCTAAGCACATTTCTCGTTGGTGATTAGAAAAGGTGTGGTAAAATGAGATCATGCAGGTTTGTCCAGTGTTAACCCGAACCCTGAAACTTTAAGCACTGAAAAAAATGGCTTCCCAAAATTAAGGGTACCTTTTTGGGGGTCCTAGTAATTAATGAGGATGTAATATGTTGGGGTGTTTATTGGGGTTCGCAAATTTTAGGAAACCACCAAATACCGCCCGAACCCAAAGCAACAACTCCCAACCTCGCACAGTCTTAACATCGCAGACGACCATCAGCTTCCGCCTGAGCGGCGGAAGGTGTAGGGTTTAGGTTTTGTACTGCCCCCCCTGAGTAACAGTTGGATAATAATTATAACATGGGTATATATAGCCGTTAATAGGACCCCCAGTATAGACTGTTACTGGGTGGGGGCAGTACCCAAGGTTTAGGGTTGGTTTGGGGGTTTGGGGTTTAGGGGCTTTTTGGCAGTTGAACACCCTGTCTTCGTCTAGTCTTGCTATGAACCCGAAACCCTAAACCCTGATACGAAAATGACTACCGGATCCCAACAGCTTCTTATAGAAACAAATAGGCTTGAGGTTTTAGGGTCTAGGGCCACATTGCAAAACCCCAAAACAGAAGATACTATGCAAGGTGGGTTAAGGAATCGGATCCCAGGGATTTTTGGAGTTCAGAAGTGCTTGGTCAGGTGTGAGGCATGATGGTTGAGGGACGATTTAAGGGGGCTTCCCCAAGAGCAGGGATACCTTTTTGGGGGTCTCTATGAAAAATGTATATAGTATGTTGGGTCTGTATTAAGGTCCTCCTCGTTTGGGAAACTACCACTTGGGGATGAGGCTTTGAATTTTATTTAGGTCCTCTGGAGATAGCCGATCAAGTCAAGATCTAAGCCCTAAACCCAAATCCCCTAAACCCTAAATACTGAGCCGTTCAGCCTAATCCCTACTCTCTACACCCTAATCCTTAATCCCTAAACACGAAACCCTAATCCCTAAACCCTAGACCCTAAACACTGCGTGGCCGTTCAGATGGCAGGCTTGTGCTGCGGGGCCCTGGGCAACAATATAATCTTACTCTACATTGGGTACCAAAATATCCCCAAATCCAACCTAGTAAGATTCTGTTCAATTTATAAACTCCTATAATTACGCCAAAGGAGGGCATAATCTAAAGCTATTATATGGAATACCATAGTATCCTCAGATAAATACTACTCAAGTCCTTAACCTCCAAACCCTAAAGCCTAACACCTTTTTCAACCCGGACTTGAGCGACTGCCGGAAGCTGCCCACTCACCCCACTCCGGAGAAGGCCACGTAACGATCTCTCCAAGCAGCAGGAAAAGTAGACCACGTGCATATGACAGAACTGCGATGCCAAACTGTACGTCACCTAAACCCTAAACCCCCAAACCCAGAAACCCTACACCCTAAACCCTACGCCCCAACCCCTAAACCTTGACCTCCAAACTCTGGGGATGAGCCCCACAAGCAGAATAGGATGCTGGGACTCCCGGACTTTTCGCGGCGGTTCTTCTGGTCCTTGGGACATCTGGGGTTTTGATCATGCTTCAGGTGTAGGGTTTAGGGTTTAGGTGCTGTAATAGCGGTTGTGTTGTAGGAATCCAAAAAAACCCTCATATCATGACGATTCTTCCTTATAGTCACTATTGGAATTTTGAAGCTTGGGCTTCAAGTTTTGGCGTCTGAAGGGGTCTGTCTCATTACTAGTTTGGCACTTGCATAGCGCAAGGCACATGTCTACGAGCCTTGAAAGGAAGAACGGCGAACAAGTCCTGGTTAGACTCACTCAGAAGGCAAGCGGCAGGCTGAACATAGACTTGCCTTCCATGGCAAAAAATGCATAACCCCTATATATTAGTTATATAGACCCTATACAACCCTTGGTAGTTGCAAACTTCTTTTCCATTTTCCTGAGGAAGTCCAGGACTTGCTCTTTGCACTTGGCGGCTGCTGAGGCTTGAGGCTGCGGGTTAAGGCTTTGGATCGTGATTTTCGCTTGATGGCTGAATCCTTTGTGTCAAAGCGTCTTCGACAGAACACCGCAGCACGGAGGCTTGCTGGTCATTGTACCCAAGACCCCACAGTTTTGCTGCGTCAGGGAGCACCTTAGACTTCTTGTTTGGAATGATCAATAACAACCCTAATATAGCCCCAATATAACCCTAATATAACCCTACTATAGCCCTAATCCCTAAACCCTTAATATAACCCCTTTAACCCCCTTTGCCAGGGCAGAGCTGAGAGCTTGGCAATCTTCTCAACAAGGATGCCCGACATGGCCTGTTATCGGCCCGCCCCATGATGACAAGGAGGGTTTAGGGTTTAGCGTTCCCGACGCCCGGTCCGTACCCGATCCACCATTGCAACGAGAAATATGTTCGTAATACGTAATCATCTGATGGATGATAAGAACGCTGGCTGCATGCAGTGCACCGCTCCAAATTCAGGGTTCTTGTGGAGGTGCAGAGCTCAATCGCTGTTGCCTCGCAACATGCTGACCAAGAAACTACCAGCAGAAGAGGTGTGAACTGACTGATCACAAGAACTTTCAAACATTCAAGCATCCACGGTGGAAGACTTGTGTACAGTGACGAAGGACTCCCAAACTCTGGTAACCAGCAAAGGAACATGCCTGAGCGGAAGCTACTGAAGTTAATGCGGATGACTGACAAATGCTCAATCAAGGCCCTGCTTGCTAGTTGACATTTGCAAGCCACACCCCAATGCCAGCATGAACCCACGTGCGAGCAGACGGCAGGCAACAGAGCTGTCTAGCCTGCGCCATCTGCCGGATGATGTTAGGGTTGGTGACCAGACCATGACCTTGCGCTGAATGAAACTCGGCTGAAAATTGATCTTAATCTGGCAGAGCGTTGGGGTTGCGGCTAAGGGTTAGGACTTTTTGCTGTATCACTTAGCGGACAAGTGAGTTGGCGTTCCGAAAAGCACGCTGATGCACGCCATAGGTTGAACACAAATCTGACTCATGGCGGGCTGTACTAGAGGGCTCTTCCGTCCTTAGAAACCGAGGCTCGTATATGGTTCTAGGACTTAGCTGGGGAACTTGCTTGGGGGGAACTGGTAACAGACCGCAAAACCCCGGACCAAGACGCCCAATCAACATGGGACACCTACATAATTCTGAACAGGGACCTCATTCCAGCCCCATGAATCCATAGGGTCCCCAGACCCTTTGTTGAGAGACCTACATTTTAGGATGCATGCCTATTATTCCACCATCCTCCACTCAAAAACACTAAACCCTAACCCAACTTAAACCCTAACCCAACCCCAACCCTAAACCAAGCCATGAATCCTACACCCTAAATCTTAAGGGTGTAATTAGTAGTTTCCATTTGCTTTTCCATTACTTACGTACCCTTAGGTAAGCCTTTTTGCAACACGCTTTCGATGGATGCCGCCTAGCAGTAGCCCGGCTCGCCGATGCGTAAAGCAGGCTCAACAAATCCGTTGCTACCGAACGAGCCACTAGCTGTAGATAACCCTAAACACTAAACCACAGGCCCTTAAACCCCATACATCCTTGTATATGCCTACATTTCCTTAGGCTATATACCTATATGAACCCATAACCTCTACACTCCCGGGAACCTAGCATGGAAACCCAAAAGGGGCCCTATGAAGACTACAGTCCCTCTAAAAGGGGGCTATATGGGTTTCCACATTAGTTTGGGCGAGTGTACATAGCCCGTACTTCCTAAGGACCCAAGCGACAGCGAACGAGGCAGCGGCGCTCCATTTTCTTCCTCTTCCGCTCCTCAACCTCCTTGGCCTGAACCCCCTAAACCCTTAGCCCCTAAGGTTCTTTTTGTCGAATCTTTTTCCGGCTGCACCAGAATACGAAGGCCTTGCGAACCTTCGTATTCTGGTGCAGCCCCTAAGGTTTAGGGATTAGGGTTTAGGGGTATGGGGGTATGGGGGTATTCGGGTTTAGGGATTAGGGTTTAGGCCCTACAAAGGATTCTTCATCCTGAAAGCCTGGTGTTTCCCACCCATCAATGTGGACCCCAAGGGGTCTGTTGTGAAAAAGCCTTACAACTTTAGGAGCTCGAGGCTTTCTCAATGCATTGCACAGCAGGGTTCAGAATTTAAAGGTGCAAGACTGGGTTGCTATTAAGGAACTTAAATTAAGTTACCATAATGGGTATAAAAATAAATAATTGGGTTTCCCCAATATAGTAACTTAAGTTAAGTTCCTTAACAGCAACCCAGAAGAGGGGGGATTAGGACCCGAAACCCCAAACTCGGGATCAGGGATCCGGGTTCAGACTGCAGGCTTTTGCAACTCGATTCTTCATGCTGTCACATTTCAAACTTCGTATGGTTTCAGGGTGCTCGGACTTAGGATCTGATGAGCTTGGCAACTGTTGGGATGATGCACACAAAATACTTGGGGGTTTAGGGTGTAGGGTTTAGGGGTATAGGGTGTAGGGGCTCAGGGTTTAGGGGTATACCAAAAGGAGCAGGCCTCCAATGATGTATACCGCACGTGAGCCCCCCAAGAGTCCTACACGAGCTGTACATGCTAAACATCACTCCAGCACCGTGATACACTGCAAGTCTGAAGCCATAACAACCCTCTCATCTTTAGAGACCCATGTCCCAGAGTTTAGGGGTCTAGGGTTTGGGGTATTGGGTTAGGGGTTTGGGGTTTAGGGTTTAGGGAATTTGTTTGTGGAAGTTGTGGTTAAGAACCCTCTTATTGAAAAAAACGGGGCCTTACCCCGGACCTTGAGCCGCAAACCTTTTATCATCTGGGGTTGCTCACACCCTGAACCCAAAAATCTTCCACAATCAGTTTGACGGCAACTGCAGGTCCTCCTCGGCTGACCGCCGCAGCTCCTACACTGCAGTGTGGTGCTACTACTGGGGGGTTAGTGAGGGATAAGGGAATATGTTGTATCGGGTCTATGGCTTAGGGTTTAGGGTTTAGGTTAGAGGGTTTGGAGATTAGGGTTTTTTTAAAGGGGCTATATAGGGATTCTTTTCTTTTTTTCCTCACTAACCACCAGCTAGGCTAGAGGTCCAAGCGTCGCCCCATACTAGAACCCCAATATGACCCCAACACAGTAGTTTTCATTTTCTTTTCAATTATCCCTATATTACCACAATATATACACTATAATCCCTATATAACCCCTATAATCCTTGTAGTTTCCATTTTCTTGTCCCTTATCCCTATATTACCCTAATATATACCCTGTAATCCCTATGTAACCCCTAAAATCCCTGCAGTTTCCATTTTCTCTTCTATTATCCCTATATTACCAAACCCTAAACCTTAAACCCTAAACCCTTCCATTATCCTTATATTACCCCTATCGTGGTTTGCTATGGGATTTAGAGTCAAGGCATGCACCTACGGTTTCCTTTTTGGGGGTTCAGGGCCTATAGACCCCTTAAGTAGATGAACATGGGGGGCATATGGGGATCTTATTATGGTTTTGGGGAATTCCATATTCTATCTACCTAAGGGGGACCATTGTGCTGAGATTTCTTAGTTGTCATGCTCAGGTCCTTTGGGCAAAACACCTTTTGCCTTCAGAAGTCAAATAGGGCTTCCCACTGACGATCTCTGTAGACCACGATTGATCAAAGCTTCGTGTTTACCTGGAAAGCATTCCTCCAATTCGTTCCTTTTTGCATCCGAACTCTGCTCGTCTGCAAGTGACCCAACTCGCTCCAAAACCCTGAACCCCGAGAGGCAGCATCACGTCTTGAGGTACCACGCAACCCAGGCCTATCCCCTCAAGATTCCCCTTGATCTCCCCAGCTTCCCATACAGAAGTCCGTCCCTCTTATTGCCTCTGTACTCAACCTAGCGGTATTAGGGTTTAGGGTTTGGGCCACTTCAGCTTTGTACGATGACTGGTGTTCAAAACCATGCTCAGGGTGGCATTGATGATCTAGTTGTGACGGCGGTGAGACTAAGAACAGCAATGCCCAGTGTCCTCCTGCTTCCGCGCATCGTCTGCCTGAATACTGGGTGGCTATTAAAGAACTGAAAATAAACTACCATAATCAGGAAACGCTACCGAAACACTATCTGCAAAAGAAAAATACTATGAACCTTTCATACGATGACTTAAACTAGGTTCCTTAATAGTAGCCCTGGATAAGACGTCAGGGTTTCCTTGAGCTTAAGACTCCAGGGTCCCCTGGCTGCCTTCAACTACCTTCAGCTTATAGTCCCCCTTAAGTAGATAGAATATGAGGTATATGGGCATCTTACTACCCTATACCCAAAGCCATATTCTATCTACTTAAGGGGGACTATACTGACAGGGAGTTGTCCTTTGTACCCTTGGAGTTTGTACCTTTGGGCTTGGGTCCCCAAACCATGGAATACGGCCTTTAATAAGGGTATTTGGGACCCAAAACCTAGGATTACAAACATTGAGGGTACAAACTTAAAGTCTTTGATACTGGTGGTCAGTGGGGAAGGAGGGAACACAATCCCAATATAATCCCTATATAATCCCCACATGATATATTCAATCCTACGAACCCCCAGTAAGTCGGAGGCCTTCAACATCCGCAAGCCCTGAACTCACCAAAACCACACAACATTTGTTGGGAAATCCTTGGGTCTTTCCTAGCCCTGTATCTTAAACCCTTAGCCCTAAACTCTAGCCCTGCGTGCATTCCAATGCCTCTGGATGGAACCTGGGGTTTACCACACATGGTGCAAGCTGCGCCTGACGGAATTCCCGAACAGTTCTGGCAGCCTCTCGGTGATTCCTGAGCCGCAACAGGTCTGGTTAATGAACAAGACTCCATACCCAGTTTTGGCTTAAGATTTAACATAGCGGCCTATTCAACTAGGAAAGGGTTTGGGGATACGTTACGTTATAGGTCTATGAAAAGTACAGGGGGACTGTATTGGAAAATTCAGGCTTCCACATGAGATGTCATGTTCCAGGCATGTTTCATGAAGGTTGTTCACAATGAGGTTAATACTCACGACAGCAATGGTCACGGTACTGGCAAAGAACAATTCAATCCAACCCTGACACTATCATAACTTAACCCAAAAATGTATACATATATGTATATATGTATTTATGTATATATGTATATAATATATATATATATGTATATAATATTTATATATATATATATAATTTATATGGATATATGATATAATATAATATGTAGATATATGCGTGTGTGCACTACGTCTCAGGACCCACCACGTTTTGGGGAAACCTCTGAGCCCGCGGCGCTGCCAGGTTGCGCAGCTGCTCTTCCAGCCGGTGCGCCTCATGCTTCCACTGCTCCTCCGAAAACTGGCCCTTGGGTTTTGGGATTATATATATATATATAGTTTTAGGGTTTAGGGTTCAGGGTTTAGGGTTCAGGGTTTAGGGTTTAGGGTTCAGGGTTTAGGGTTTAGGATTTTTCAGGTTTAGGGTTTAGGGCGAGGGTTAGCTGGGTTGAAGGAATGGAAAAGAAAAAGGAAACAACTATAATGGGTTATATAGGGACTACTATAAGGATCCATTCCTTCATTCCTGGCTAACCAAGGGCCAGAAAAGCGTTCAGGATTTAGGTTTGTGGGTTTAGAATTTAGGGTTTAAGGTTTAGGATGATATAATCTTGGGATAGGAAGATTTAGAGATTAAGATTTCGGGTTTAGGATTATATAATACTAGGGTTTAGGGATCAGGGTTTGGAGTTTCGGGGTTTAGTGTTGGGGGTTTAGGGGTTTAGGGTTTTTGGTTGGGGGTTTAGGGTTTAGGTGTTGGGATGTAGGGTTTAGGGGTTTAGGGTTTAGGGGTTTAGGGGTTTAGGATTTAAGGGTTTAGGGTTGAGGGTTTGGAAAAACTGTATTACATGGATTAAACAGCGATTATAGATGGGTTGTATACAGGATTATAAAGGAGCTTTGGAGGTGTGTATATATATATACATGTGGACTATAAAAAGTTTAAAGATACGACCCCAATAACAGAGCACTAGGTAAAAAAAAACTGGAATGAACGGGAGACTGGGATCATACAGGGATCTAGAGGAAACTTCTTTGAAGGGTGCGTGTTTGGTTGAATTGAACCTCATAAGAACCAGTTCATCTTACAAACTACAACAACCCCAGCGGAAAAATGAGCCTTACTCCAATACAAGGGTCTTAAAAATCACCAATACAATTTTGAGGCCTATTTATACATTTGAGGCATCCTGTTCTAAACTATAGTCCCCGTTGAGTAGATAGAATATGGCCTTGGGTATATTATAATAAGATCCCATGTGCCCCATATTCTATCTACTTAAGGGGGCCTATATGGTTATACATGGAATATAGAACATATGCGGTACCCCAGGGTAAGGACGCAAGGATGGGTGAGTAGGAAGGTTAGGGATTGAGGTCTAGGGTTTAGGGTTTGGGGTTCAGGGTTTAGGGTTAGGGTCCGGGTTTAGGGTCCCCGAGTATGGGCTCTCTATCCCAGCGTCCACTTCTTTCTACTATATACCCTATAAAGCCCTACGAACCCAAATAAGGATAGTTAGGACACCGGAAAGAGCAGTGGGGCCAGTATTAGAGGCCCGTGGCGGTGGTTAGGACCTTGAAGCCCTGACGTCCCTAAACACAAGCTGACTACCATGAAGCTGGCTACGCGTCCTTGGGAAAAAAGGCTTCAGCTTCAGCGGTTGCAATTTGGCACTTTCATGGCGTTTCTCAGGACTAGGTGTTAACTTTTTCGGGGTCAACCTGAAAAGAATGATAACATTTGGGGGTCTATATTGGGGTCCGCCCATTGATGAAAACTACCATTTACGTAAACCTTCTCAAATTTCTGCCCAGGCATGGGCGCCCTGGAAGAAAACAAGGTCTGTTTTCGTTTTCGGCTTACGGCATACCATGCACATTCCGTAGATCAGTGATTCAAAACTTCAGTTAGGAGCAACTACAGGAAGGGGGGCTTCCAATGGGAGGAGCTTATAGGAGGGGTTTATAGGGACCAAGGGTGTTGACCTAACTCCTGAACAATAAACCGTAATCCCAGAGGAGCTGTACTGCAAGCATCCCACGAAAGAAACAATATCTTTCAGACACTGCTGTCTCGATGGAGCTTCTAGCAATGCATGAGAGTTCGCGAAGATGTTGCAAGGATTGCCAAACATGGAAAAAGTGCTAGGATTCTAAGATTCGCCTGCCATGATGCAATGATCTCCCATAGGGAAGGATGCATAATAAAGGGCTCTTGCTAGTTGCATCAAAGGAAAAGCGCAGCATCGCGTCCCCTTGGAGAACTAAGAACCGGGCTACACTCTATGCCAACCAAGATGCCCTCCCCCCAAAGTAACAAAAGTCAAACATGCAGCCTCCATTGAAGGGGCTCTTTGTGGGGCTTCCACTTTAGTTTGGAGGAGGGCAGGGCTGTCTTCCTTGGAGTTTGGGCATTAGGATTTAAGGATTTAGGGCTTTGGGGCGTAGAGGTTTAGGGGGTAGAGTGTAGGGGCTTGGGACATCCAAGCTTGGCGGCTTGCATCACATGTCCTGTCCTCTCCGGCGGAGCTCATGTCGCGGGTATGACCTGCCGAGCTTGCAACAGCCTAACCTGCCTGACCATGGAGGAGCCATGGGCGAAACATACTATTGAAGTCTCTAAAGTCCTAGAAACTACAGTAGTTTAGGGCCTCTAGGTGGTGCAAGATGTCATCCATCAACAGTAAACCCCACAGTTGTTAGATCCCTAGGCTTATCGTCAATCTAAATGAACACCTTTTTGACCCTGAATCCCGAACGATTTTTAGGGCTCCCTCGTGCACCCGAAGCCCCAGGCATGTTGAGGACTGTCCAAAAAAGGACACCTAAACCCTTTCCCCCTAAATCACAGAAGTCTCCATCTTCTTTTTTCCGCTCCTAACTAAGTAGTAAACCTCAAACCCAAACTTGAACCCTACATATCATCATAATGTTCCTATATACCCCTAGATATCCCTACACATATCTAGATAGCCGTAAATTACCCAATCTAACCCTATATATCCCTCAAACATCCCCAATATCCCCTGCATATCCCTTCTGTAACCCTATATATAATATAATATCATGAAATCATAACATATATTTATATATATATATACCCATTCCCAAAGCCCAAGAGCCAAGCACCGCACCAAGGAGGCTCTTGAGCTCAGCAGCACACTGCTTAGACAGAACTGCCACCTGCTCTGCCTCTCCAAGAGTTTGAAATCAAAGGTTTCGGGTTTAGGGCTTGTGGTTGGGCTTTAGGGTTCAGGGTTTTTGTGGTGTAGGGTTTATGGATGATGTCAGGGGTTATGTAGGGCTCAAGAACTCGAAAGATATGCCCTGCTCCGGCAACTTCCACCGTGTACCTGGCCTTTTAGATCCTCAGTAGCAGGCGCTATCAGCTGATCATTAGGGATGTCAGCAGTGTCTTTGGACAGTCAGATTAGCACGAATGAGAGAAAGGCTCCCTCTTTGCCACCATGCCCCCAAGCGGCATTTCTGGCAAAAGCAAGGACTTGATTACCCCCACGGGTGCTGACACGATATATAGGGATATGTACAACAGCATTTAGGGGGAATACGAGTGCAGTGTAGTACAGGGACCGCATGGTGATATGTAACTTGGGATTCGTAAGGGGGGACCCCATTTCTGGAAACTCAGGTTGTGGTGCACAGGACGAGGTTTTAGTAACTGTGTGGAGGCCAAAAGGGAAATGCGGATTCTGTAGAAAGCACATGGGGGGAGAGAACAGATTATACGCATGCCCTATACCCTACACCCAAAATAGCAGTTTTCATTTTCTTTCCAGTCATCCCAATATATCCCCTAAGGAAATGCCATTGAGGATTCTGGTTTTCTGGGCTCTCCCTTGAAGTTCAAGCTTTCGGACACCCTAAAACCCTAAACCCTAAACCCTAAACATATGATGAAACCAGTGATGTGTTCGAGGGCATCCCAAAGATCAAGGACCATAAGCCTGAGCCTGGTTGCAAGCCGAATGCTTTCCTACCGATGAAGGATTCTATAAGGATTATATAGTGGTTACACAGGGACTAGATGGGGATTATATAGGGGATTATATAGTGGTTACATAGGGATTATATGGGGATTTTATGAGATTATATAAGCCTATTTCGGGGATTATGAGTCCCTTTTGAGCATCCTACATTTGGTTTGGGGCCTTAAGTCTAGGATCTGTGTAAAGAACATGTTAGGACTGAGCAGGGTTTGTGCAGGGCTTGGGGTTCTGGGTAGAAGGGCTTTGGACTCAAAGTTTGGGTTTCGGGCTATGAATTTGAAGGCAGCTTGCTCACAGGGTTCCAACCACCTAAACCCTACATCTGGAGCCTGCCACTTGCATACCATCTTCAGCTTTTCTTTATACGAAAGAGCTAGACCCTTAACCACAAGCTTACTGAAGGTTTTACTAGGGAATAAGGGAATGTATGGTATACAGATTTTATGATGCATTATATTCCCTTGTTCCCTACTAACCTCCAGTAAGCAATCTTAAGTGCCAAACCCCTGCAAGTGACGCTTCGCGAGGTGCGCTGTTGGCTGGTTGAAAACTTTTCCAATTCCCTGCAAATTTGATCGTCAAAGTCATTTTTTACGAGGGCTTCGGCCCGATGTTATCCGGACATGGGGAAAAGCGTGGCTTCTAGGTTGCATCGAGTTCCTGAATATTTCCACAGAGACTCTTGGCGGGAATGTTGGCATGTTGGGTATCCTCGCTGTAGGTAGAAGCGGGTATAAAGCGCGAAGATGGTGCCCAAAACATATTGGCAGCATGTGGAAGTCCTAGTTCTGTGCCTGTAGGTGGGTTTCTGGCGCAAGCAATGACTGTCTACCGTGTTGCCGCCCGCATTACCCAGCTGGTGGAGAGAACCTTCCATGATCCGTGCGCACAAGCCTGCTGTTGGAGCTTGAAGCTCTGCTAAAATTGCTTGACTCACATTGATGCCATTCACGGCAACGTATAGTAAAAGGCGAAAGGTTGGTGCGCTGTGAAGTGAACGCTGGTGGTAGACATGCACACCTAGCAAAAGCAGCACGCAATCTTCCAGCAGTAGGTCTGGCAAAATCAGAGGAAATAACGGGCATTGCCAGGCGGACCCCCGAAACAACGCCACGAGGCAACTTGCGGCGAAGTGCTTAGGCACTGCACCGAAACAGGATCCCTGTACTGATTTTAGCGACCCAACTCTTTTGAATCCTGACCGAGTGTTTAACGCACATGGGTGGGGGGCAGTCTCCAAGCTACCCACAACCCAAGGGCTGTCAACCCAAAACCTTGAACCTGTTCGCTTTACTCTCGCTTCGTTGGCAACAGGGGAATTCAAAGGTGCTTGAGTAGACTATAAAGACGCATCCCCCCATTCGTAAACAAGCTCTAGAACCCAAATCTAAAAACCCCAACTTACCTTGTGGTATCCATTCTGTTGCGGTCTTTCTATTGGTTAGCAAGAAATAAACGAATATAATTCCTATGTAAAAAATCTTCCTTTATTCTTTACTGACCCCCAGTACAGAAGTGGTAGTTTCCAAAAACAGGGGAGCCCAACATAGACCCCGCAATACTTTAATCCTTATTATGGAGGCCACCAAAAAAGGTACCCCCAATTTTGGGGGAAATCCCCAAGTGAACCATCCGCCTCAACGAAGTCCTGCTGCATCTCTTGCTGCTGAGCCCGGACACGCTTTGACAGCCTAACGGGCTTTGGGAAAAGGCGTTTGATATTGATATAGGGATAATGGAAAAAGAAAATGGAAACTACGATCTTATAATAGGGTATGAATTAGGGTTAGAGTCCCCCTTTAGTAGATAGAATATAGGGTATACGGGAAACTTATCAGAATATACCCAAAGCCATATTCTGTCTACTTAAGGGGGACTATAGGCTTACTGGGGGTTGGTGGGGAAGAAGGAGATATGCTGTATGGGGATTATGTCTCGGGATCATATTCCCGTGTTCCCTCTTGGCCCCCTTAAAGGTGAGGTTTAGGGTTTAGCTAGGCATTGCTGGCACTTGCCGAGGGCAACACAAGGTACTCTGCGTCCAATGCTCTAGCTGCTGTGACGCTGGAAGCATTTCAGTGGTGGAAGTTGCTAGACAGCCCTAAGAAGCCTCAGGGTTTAGGGTTTAGGGCTACATCAAGATATCGTCCTAAACCATCATAAATCCCTGCAACAACCTGCCGTTCCCTGCCAGGAGGCATCTTAAACAAAAATATGCGAGGGCTTACATTACCCCCATACTGCTTGCACCCTGTGGATTGTGCATGGAACTAGGGTTTCAGATCTCACGTTAAGGTGTTCATGGTGTAGAGCTGAGGGTTGTCAGGGGCGGACATGCAGAGTTTAGCCCCAAGCCCTCAAATGTAATCCCTGATTAATAAACCCCCTCCTTTTGAGGCCGTTATTATTAGGATCCCTATTAGAATGCCCATTAAGGGGAGAGGGTTTATCAATTAGGGGTCTACATTAAAAACCCTAAACCCTAAACCCTTAAATACTACAGGATTTTTTCGGAAAGCTTGGGAATGCTCGTCACTAGCAGCGTCCGGCTTGGAACGTAAATGGTAGTGTGCCTTTCTACGGGTCGGTTTAGGGTTTAGGGCATACTCATGTAATATTTTCTGAAGATCAGGACCAGGAAGCTCACTTAAAGCCGTCGCGCCTTTGAGCGATCATGCCGCATGATCTCCTTTATAGTGGCCCCAAAAAGCTAAGGACCCTTCATGTGAACAAACTCCCTAAAGACCTTATTAACATGATCCCAACATTACGCTCAAACGGATCCCCTGTCATGTTACTTGGAATCCCGACATGTTACTAGGGTCTTGGGGGCCAAACGGCCATCTGGGGCCTATCCAAAGCTAGAAGTACGTGGACCTAGGCGCCCGGAGGGCATTCCTTGTTTGAGAAACTGTCGCCTGCGTTTAGGCCAGGGTAGCCACAATAATAATAACAATTGTAGATAATAGTAAATATTAGGTGGACCCCCCCCCGTAATAGTGACTATGAGGGATAATAGGGATTATATTAGGGTCCTCTTATATTCCTATTATACCACTATTATTACAGGGTGGGGGGTCCTCCTAAAGTATATAATAGTAGTAATACTCAGCCCCCGGCTCTTGGTATTTTCGTGTCTGGTCCACGAAGCTCTCCTGACAACTTACTCTTAGGGTTTAAGGCTTAGGGTTTAGACACGTAGGGTTTGGGTTTAGACACGCGCATCGCACAGCAGTGCAGGCACGGCAAAAGACGTCGGGTCCAGAACCAGTGCAGTGACTGGGCAAACTAACATCAGAGTTTGGGTTTAAGCTTTAGAGTTTAGAGTTTCGGGTGGAAAAAGAAGCCCCTCATGTTCTGAGAGCTCGTGGCCTGCAGCTCTGTGACCATGGAGAAGGCCTCTTGCCTTGCAGCAACTGTCACAAGTTAGCATAACAACTATTGATGTAGAGGACACATACACATATATACAAATATATATATATATATATATATGTAACCATATCTAAGTAGATATGTCTATGTATCTAAGATGAGGTTGATACTTGGACCCTGGAAGTCCTTCCTTGTTGGGCTTCGGCCCTACTTTTTTGTAGGGCAGATCCCAAGAATTTAGGACATCCAGGGTGCAGGTAAAGGATGGGACGATTCACTTCAGAAGTCAGTCGAGCTATAGTCGAAACTAGAACACTCATGAACCGCTTTTGGGAGTTGGTGTTAGGGAACTTCAATTAAGTTACTATATTGGGGAAACCTTATTATTTACTATATACACCCATTATGGTAACTTAATTTAAGTTCCTTAACAGCAACCCAGCTTTTGGGAGTTGGCAACAAGTCTCCGGCGCCAGGCGGGTGAAGGCCCGCAAGTTCTTCTCCTGAAGCACAGGGCTTTGCCACTTGCATGGCTCGGACAGCATGGCAAGGTTCCGATCCTTTAGGGATTAGGGTTTAGGGATTATGGTTTAGGGTTTAGGGTGTAGGGTTTAGGGTTTAGGGTTTAGGGTCCAACTAGGGACAGGCCTACACGTAGTCCAACAGGACCTGTATACTGGAAATAGGGACTATAAAGGATAATGGCAACTGTATTGAGGTTCTCTTATTTTCCTATTATACCAATATTACAGGGTGGGGGGTCCACCTAATGTACACACTTGTTTATCACAAGACAGCGGGGTGCTTGGAAGTGCTGTTCATGGTACTATTGTGCTGTCATGGCAGCATCAGCTGGCACATTCCAGAAGCACATGCGAGCACAAGTAGTCTACCATCACAACTAGGCCGCCTACCAAAATAAGATACTTCACCAAAAGTTGACAAAGCAGTCACATACCTGTCCTTTTGCATAACAGACTGCCGTGCCTTGTCCTTGTGCTTCTTCTCAGTCTTCTGCAAATCCTCCCACACCTTTAGGGTCCAGGATTTAGGGTTTATGCTCTGCACTTCATGCCCAAGCCATCCCATTGCCCCCCGAACCACACATGCCCCCTTGTAGAGCGCTTTGACGGAGTTCCCTGCAAGCCTATGTTGCCTGCATTTATACTTGTACACCTATTCCTTATCTATTAATAGTCCCCTTAAGTAGATAGCATATGGCTTTGGGTATTTTAAAAGAAGATCCCCATATGCCCTATATTCTATCTACTCAAGGGGGACTTTCTGTATAAGTGCGCTTCTTCAACTTGCTTTGGGTGCGGAGGAGCGCAGCCGGCTGCAGAACGACCCGTGCCTTCTGGTGCTCCCTCTGAAGAAGCTCCTAGCAAGGATGTTTTTTAAGACTTTACGGGGGATAGACAAGAATATGGCTCCTGCTTGTGTATCCTAAAGCCATACTATACTAGGCCCCCAAACATGAGTTCGACAACCTACCCTTGTGGGTTTTGCGCTTTAGGGTTCCGGGGTCCATGTTGCAGACCTGGCTTAGGGTTGAGGGACCCTAAACCCTAAACCCTAGGGTTCGGGAACCGCCCCGGCGTCTGTCACAAGTCACCTGCCTGTGGTACTCATGCACAACAAGCAACGACCCAAGCTTGAAGCATGCTTGCGAACGTGAGAACTTCTGTAAGCAGAATACCTAAAGAGTAGGGATCCTCTTGGTCATCTGGGATTTTTTAGGGTTTAGGGAAATGCTGATCCTGATCGACTGTGCCATTGACGCTGCATGCATGCTCCATGCTCATGTTTTTGAAGCATCAGACTGGCATATTTTGGGTACGTCGAAATGCCTTGCGAATTCAAGACTCGTCCCTAAATCTAAGCCGGACAAAAGAGTCCTTGGCCTTCGCAATCCCATTCGGGTTCTTCAAACATAGGGCATCCCTGATATACACAAACACTACAGTCCGGATTGAAAAAGCCCCCCCTTGTTCAAGGGAGCCCTAAACCCTGAACCCTAGATATACGAATGCTCCCAGTTCCCTCCCAATCCCGGGAATTTTGATCCTAAACTTCAAACCCTCTGGAACCTAATGTTTAGGTAGCATTAATAAAGGGGGTGACAATAGCGTTTTCTTGCCATCCGGGAAAAAGTCTGGGCAATCAAATTTGCTTTGTAACAAGTTCGGAGCCCGAAATACATAAACAAGTCCAAATCACAATACTAAAGGGGTGGCAATAATATAATTGTCCGGCCGGAAACATCCCAATTGTCAGAAATTCCCTTCTACTTGTCCTACAAGTATTGCGAACTGCACTACCTGGTCCTAGCCATGTCCCCGTCATTCACTATTGCGAGCCCCCCTTCCGTAAGCCCGAATCGCAAAACAAGTTCTGGAGGGGAGGGCTTTATTGTCATCTAAACATTAAATCCTACACTCCAAAGTCTCCTAAACCCTAAATCCTAAACCCTAAACGTTGGGTACCCCTACCCAGTAACAGTCTATATTAGGGGTCCTCTTAAGGGCTATATATACCCATACTATAATTATTATCCAACTCTTACTGAGGGGGGGCAGTACCCAACCTAAACGCTAAACCCCTCCTGGCGTGCGTTGATCGCCGTCTCCCTCTCCTCCGCCTGCGTTTGGAGCTGCAACCTGAAGCTGCAACCCAGCTAGCAGGGTTTATGGTTTAGGGTTTAGGGGTTAGGGTTTAGGGTTTAGGGTTTATGGTTAGCAGTTGTCACAATGCGGTGGATACTAAAAATCCTGCATGAGTCTACATATCTCATACCTTGGAAATTTTAGTACTGTAGCATAGTAAAGTCGTGCAGGATCTTTAATATCAACAGATCCCATAAAGAATCCAAAAAACGGACCCGCCCCCAAATATGAACCTATTGCTACATTAGGGAAACTCGGGGAGTATTACGGTGTTCCATCTTTTGGATCCTTTCGAGGGTCTGGGATAGGAGTAGGAGTAGCATGAGTAGTAGCAATAATGGTCACACCTTGATTCGGAAACTACAACCCGCTGATTCGTACACTAAAATCGCAAGCTGAACCCCTGGTTCATTCAAACCCTAAACCCTAAACCCTAAACCCTAAACCCTAAACACTAAACCCTAAACTATACTAACCTGATTTGTAAACTAGACCTGGTGTTCAGGCCGTCCTGCTTCAAGCAGCTGCATCCCCCAGGTCGCAGAAGCTCTGGCTTCATAGGGATTATAGGGTTTGGGGTTTAGGGTTTAGGGTTTGGGGTTTAGGGTTTAGGGTTTAGGGTTTGGGGTTTAGGGTTTAGGGTTTAGGGTTTTAACATTATTGCATACTCGCCCAAAGTGGAAAAGCAGTGGAAAGGCACTCTGAGCTTCTGAAAGGCCTTAAGCTCTTCAAGGAGACCCTGAGAAATTCCAGCCCCTTATGGGTGCAGAATTGCTGGTGGGTTCAGATGAAACGGGATTTATTCCCCCAACCCCAAAGCCGAATGCGGAGACTCCGAGCAATTCCAGGAATTCCAGCCCCTTGTGAGCGCAGAATATTTTAGGTGGAACCCCCACCCTGTAATAGTGGCATAGTAGGAATAGAAGAGGGCCCTGATAGAATCACCATTATCTCTTATAGTCACTATTGCTGGGTGGGAGGTCCACCTAAAGAATATTGTCGGTGGCTTGGGATGAGAATTTGTGCCTCCCCGAGCCCAACCTCGAGCAATTCGAGCTTCTTGTGAGTGCAGAATACTGTTAGTGGGTTGAGATGGAGCAAGATTATGCAACCACACCAAGCCCGACTCCCATGGCTTGGGTGACTCTGGGTTTCGTTGAACTGGGGATTTAAGTTTTTGAAGTGGGGATCTTACTTTCTGAATTGGGGATTGAAGTTTCTGAGTCGCGGATTTGAATTTCCGAATCGGTGAGTTTTAGTTTCTGATTCGAGGATTTCAGTTTCCAGATGAAGGATTTTAGCTTCTGAATCCGGGGATCTTGAGGTTGCCAATCGACGATGTTTACTTTCTGAATCGGGGGATGCTGCCAATGTCCGACCGGAAATTGTTTCTGAATCGAGGCCTGTCGGGGTAATAGTAAACCTGCTAATAGTTGTAGTAGTAGTAGTAG
>CAJNIZ010042704.1:143662-158818 GCA_905231905.1 Symbiodinium pilosum
TAGCAGTAGCAGTAGCCGTAGCAGGAATCAGTAGCAGCAGTAGAAGCAGGAGCAGCAGTCAAGACCCCTAAAATAGAACCGAACCAGGGGCGGGTTGAGTATGCCAACAGGAGGATTTCCAGGCACATCGCATTTCTCCCAGCAACTCTTCAAGGTTTGCATTCATTTGGGGCTTCCCAAGTTTGAACGAACATCCTCTTTGGTTACTCGATGGTACTCTACTCCCCGCTTTGCTCTAGGAACAACAATGAAAGCCTTTGGCCTCCCCAAAAGCGCGGAGCATGATCGTAGAACACCCCAAACTTGCTGCGCGACACTGAATCTGCCCATCCTCTGCCTCCACTCTTTTTTCCAGCTGTCTTTGGCCGCACACTTCAGTTGGACTAGAGGGCCTAGCATAAGGAGTTGTGGGTTTTGGGCAGTCCTGTTGCAAAGGAATACATCACTAGCAGCAAGAATGCTGACAACAGCGATACTGGGACCCCACTACTCAAGAGATGTCCAAGCTGGAGTTTCTCAAAATGATCCCGAAATGACCTCCATAATATCCTCCCATAACCTGTGGTTCCCTGGGGGGACTTTTTTTAGAATCCCAAGTCAGCTGGAACTGGAGCGCTTTCGCTTGGATTTCTTCTTGCCGCCCCTCTCCCGCGACTTCCGCGTCTTGCGCTTCGAGGCGTCGGAACTGGATCGCCTCCTCCTGCTTAAAGTTTGGAATTACGGAGTCGTACAGTTTTGGTGGGCTTGGATTTTTTTGTTTGGGGTTTAGGGTCTTAGTTTGGGGGTTTGGGGGCTTTCGGGTCTGGGAAGCTTGGGCTCAGGACTAAAAATTCAGAGCACCAGTACCGCCAGAAAAAAACGTTCCTCTTATGCAACAACTAAATTCACTAGCCTCAACCTGCTGACTTACTAAGCCTAGGATTTCCTTATCTACCCTTACAAGCCCTACATAGCCCTCATTTCCAGTTCATCTTCCAGCTTCTTTTCCATTTGATTCTCCTCTCACTAGGGTAACATAGCCTGAACCCTATATACTCCCTACAAGCCCTGTATTGGCCTACAGAAGCACCAGTCAGCTGATTGGCGTCCGGGGCCTCCTACGCTTCGACCGCTTGGACGACTTACTCGGGGCGCGGTCACGTTTGGCTTTGCCTGTCTTGCTGCCCTTCTCTTTGCTTCTTGCTTTCCTGGGTCCCAGTCGAGCACCAAAATTCTTACAAATGAAGAATGCACTTTAAGTCATACTACGGACCTTACGTAATGTGGTTATGGAATGTTCCCCAATCGAGGAAATTGGTGCTTCTTTGGATGCCTGCAGGTGCAAAACTGTCACTCAACAATGAGATAGCTTCCGGTCCGCACCCTTCTTCTGCTCCTGTTGATAGTCCTCTCTCTCCCAGACACGCTCCTTCTCTCGCAGCTCTTGCAGCTTCTGGCGGATCTGCAGCCAGCCGTGGTGCATTTTGCCATTCAGGTGCGATGCGCGCTCGTGCCAATCTGGGTTATCCTCTTTTTGTGAAGCATAGCGAACGCCGCACACATCACAAACTTCCTCTCCTGGATATTCGAAGCGATATCGTTTCTCGTAATCGCTTATGTCCAGCTCAACATCTACAGCTCTTTGGGTCAACTCCTTGCTGCGGCTGAGGGATTCATCCGCCACCTCTTCCGCTTCTTTGACCAATTTCTGATGCTCCTTTTTGAGAGCATCGTACTTCTCCTGCACATCCGGTGGCATTCGTGTGGTAACACCACCAGTACCTTTCGGTCGGCACTTGATCTTCTCCTTGCCAATGAACATATCACACTCGCGCGTGACTTTGTCCAGGTATTTCAAGAACTGCTCCTCGAACTGCCGCCGATACCTGGGAACTTCAACACTCCAATGCCGGATGTGAAGAGGGTCAAGATGCCTATGTAAGAGAAACTGCCACCTTCCATGAAGTTCCACCTGTTTCTGTGCTTTCCTAGCGATCCCATGGCAACCCGCCATGCGAAGCCCTAGGTAACAACCCAAAAGAGGAGAGCTCCTAAAGTAGCCCTCATACAACTCCCAGCACAATGATAGTTTCCATGTGTTATTCAATTTCTTTGTTCCCTAAGAACAACCCGCAAGCAATTCCTAGACTAAGCCCTTCATATCGCTACCCTTCACATCGCTACAATCCCCCAGCTTCCATGTCATTCTCCAATTGTCCAGATGATGTTCCAACCTTGTGTCTTCCTGGTTCCACTTATGTTCCGTGCTCTTTTCGATTTCATTCTCCATTCCCTGCCCTAAACCCTAACGCCTAATCCTAAATAGATAACCCCTACATACTCCCCTCTATGAAACCCAACATAGATCCATATCCCCTGATTTACCCTAAATCCTAAACCCCAAACCCTAAGCAATAGCCCAAGCACCTAGTAACCTCTGGATGGGCTTCAAAAGCATCCCGAAGCACTTCGGAGTGGATCTTGTTGCCTGAGCTGGAGCTTTGGGATTTAGGCTTAAAGCTTGGGGTTCGTGAGTTGGGGCTTTGGGATTTGAAATTAGGTTCAGAGATTCAAATCTAGGGTTTGGGATTTAGGCTTACGGTTTGGGGGTTGTGATTTAGGTCAAGGGTTTAGGGCTTCAGGCTGGGGTTTTTTGAGAGTGTTGAAGGTGTTGGGTTTGAGGGCTTTTTCAAGGTGAGGGGTCAGGGTAACCTACCCTGGTACACCCGGGTGCTTACTGTTGAGCGAAAAGGATTAGCCAACGGTTGGCTAGGTCTATCAAGGGTGAATGACTTAAAGCATTCACCATCCCTCTTTACGTAGACTAGAGGGACATAATAAAGCTGGGGGCTACTAAGCATGACCACTTTGATTCTATATGATTCTATACTGGGTTCAGGCACACCAAAAGCTCAGGAATGCTATTCAACAACAACCCTAGGTCCTATAGACTATAAATGGTGGGTTCTATGAACAGCCCGAAATGGACTCCAATATAATGTAATCCTTATACTGCAAGACACCGGGAATAGAACCCTATGTTTTGGAAACCCTTATCCCTGCAAACCACTATAACTTTCCAATGTCCAATGTATTGTCCATGTTCTTCCCCACTCAATCCTCCATTACGGGGGTTCCGTATCTTATGATTGCAACTGGGTTGGCTCCTAAAACCCTTTGAATAAAATTCGTAGAGGGTCCCCTACTAAAGCCATTCGAAAAAAGGTATATAGTAGTTTCGCAAAATAGGGGGATAATCCTGACTATGAGGATCCCCAAAACGATGCCCCTAATTTGGGGAAACACCCATACTAGCCCAGGAGCCTACCCAGATAAGTCTTGGGCTGCTGGCCTTTGTCTAGGCTTGAGCGTTCAGGGTTTGAGGTTTAGGGTTTATCGGACCTATTTCTCCAAGAAAAGCAGTCCCATGGGCTAAGGGTTCAGGGTTCAGGGTTAAGGCCGCAATGAAACATCTAAAAACCTATGAGACCTTTATCGTGGGGCCTTTTATACCGATTATGTACCCAAAAACAGGACCCGATAATATACTATCATATAATCATAACAGGGTCCTAATTTGGGAGGTTGGACTGAGCAAACCCTAAATCCGCAGAAGCCAAGAAACCTGTAAAACTAGATGTCCATTTCATTTTCCCTTTTTCTCTTCCATGGTATTCGCTACTCTAGGCCATGAAACCTACTGTCTAAACCCCTGGTAGCCCCCTTTATAACCCTCATAGTAGTCCCCTACATAATCCGCTATATAAACCCCTTTAAGGAGTTTAGGCTAGGGCTCATGAGGCCGTAATTTGAGCTTTCAGTTGCAGGTTGGCATCTTTCGCCTCGATGATGTGAACCAGTCGTGCGGGCAAAAGCCCACCAAGAAATTCTTGCAAACCTCTCCATTATTCTAGTAGAGTATAGTATAGTATAGTATAGCATAGTATAGCATAGCATATTAAAGTATACTATAGTATAGTATATTAAAGTATACTATAGTATAGTATAGGTACTCCACACAGCAGTGCCAAGTCTGGTTTTGAGGTTGGTTGTGGAGGTTAGGACCGTAAGTAGATGAGGGTTTAGCAGTAGAGGCTAGGGCTACACGGCCCCGGGCATCTTGAAGTTTCTTGTGACTTCAGGCTTCTTGTGCAGGGTTTGGGGCTGGCTCAAATGGAGCATTGACCTGCCACAGCCCCTCGTTTGGAGTTTTCCCGAGCTCCCCCAGGTCTTCTTTCAAAGGCTTGCCGGTTGGGGCGATAGTATCTAGAACCCCAACCCTAAACCCTATACCCTCAACCTTAAACCCTAAACCCCACACCCTAAACCCTACATTCTCTACACCCTACACCCTTAACTTGCCTTCTCATCAGCAAAGTCGGGGGTCTCCGAGTCTTTGCTGATCTGATTCCGGCTTGGCCCCATCAGGGCATCCAACATGGCTCGAGCTTCGTCCATGGCTCTGAAGATTTGGCCCCTTCAAAGAGGCAAAAAGGGCCTTATATCAGGATATTATCGGGATATCTAAGGCTTAGGGTTTCCCAGAATAAGGTGTTAGAGGTCTAGGGCACTTCTTAAGGATTTTATAGGAGTCTAGAGGGATATAACCTGGTTTGAGAATTAGATGGAAAACGAAATCGGGAATTAAAATGGAAGGATCATAATATTTTGAATCTATATTGGGGTCCCCGACTTCTGGAAACTACCATGTGGCAGCAAGTGCTGAAGGTTCAACTCAAATCTGCTGCTAAGTTCACTCGTGCGGGGCGTCTAGGAGCTGAAGATCGGCTACGATAGCCCAAACACCGCCCCCCATGATTTGCAATAACAATCATGTCCTGACAAGTCCTGAAAGCGCTAATCCCTGCTCGACTGATAGTGCCTGTCTCATTTCCTGTTGCTAAAGCTTCATCACTGTCATTCTAGCCTTCTAAGGACTTTCCTTAGCGCAGATGCGTGGCTTGGCTTTACCATCCCTCCACCAACTGTTAGCATCATGAACCTCATTGCCAGCGTGACAAGCTGCTGCTGAGGAAGTCTGAGCCACAGTGAATTTGCCATCAGCACGACCACATGGGCACTTTGTTCTGGGTCCCCCTATTTATGTCGACTGAAATCCAAATGAAAAGCAACACGACCCATGAGCTTGAAGAACACGGAGACTGCGTTGTTCTAGTGTGCTCGGTGCGGTGCTCCAACCTCTGCCGATGTTCACGCTCCTGGCCTCAACAAGCATCAGCACGTTAGGTCTCACAAGATGAGACCTCCATCGTCACAGCGGGTCCTACTGCTAAGGCTTATGCTGTGCAAGTCCTCGAAGCGCCCTCGCTCCGTTGTGCCTCCACATGCCAACATCCAGTCTACCACAAGACAAGCAGGCAATTTGTGCAATTTGCGGGACTTCAATATAGACCCCAAAAAGATCCAAAAGCTATAATTCTCATTACAAGTACCCCCAAGAAAGGATCCCAAATTTACGGAAGCCCCCAAAAAAGGCCGTGCCAGGATGCCCAACGCGTTTGGACACATATGAGCTATAGTCTAAACTCCTAGTATCCCCCTTAGTAACCCTTATAGTAGTCCCCTATATAACCCCCTTTAAGGAGTTTAGATTAAGGCTCATATGTCCTATATTGATGATAAAAAGAAACATGGGGCATGCAGGGAGATGTGGGGATGTACAGGAATTGTATAGGGTTTAAGGGGATTCTTGCCCAGACAAGGTGCCATGGACGAATCCAAACAAAGCTACCAGCAAAACCACAAAACAAAACGGCAAAGCATTGTTTACCACAGGGACCTAGCAGGCCATTACTGGGTGGCTGTAGAAGACGCCGTATCATGGTACGAGTAACTTATTTGAAGGTCTTTAACAGCAGCCCGCATTAACCAAAACCCTAAAGTCCCCCTTCAGTAGATAGCACATGGCTCTGGGCGGATTATAATCAGACCCCCGTATACCCCACCTTCTATCTACTTAACGGGACTATAACCCCAACATATAAACTCTTACAAAATAGTAGTTCCCCATTTTCTTTTCATTTATCCCTATAGAACCCAAATTACATACCTCATATTCTATCCCTCAGCCTTAAACTTGGCAATGACAAGTAAGCTCGCGACTCTGCTGGTGCGCTTCTCGCAGTCGAGAGTGTGCGTCCTGCAGCCTTGGAAGCCAATTTCTCTGACCCAAACCATACATCAGATAAGGGCTTAGGGGTATATAGGGATAGTGGAAAAGAAAATGAAAACTACCATATTATAATAGTGTATATATTGGGGCTATAGTCCCCCTTGAGTAAATAGAATATGGGGTGGGAAGGACAAATTCCTTAGATCAAATTGTCAAATTTCCGTTCGTCCGTAGCAACCAAGCCTGGATGTTCAACTTTCCGTAAATTTTGCATGTTTTCCACATTCGTGTGACATGCACTTGCACACCCCAAAATAAGTGGGTGCTAGGCTATGCTGTCGCTGAAAAAGCAGCCCCGAGAATCCCCATTCACTCACTCAAAGCCTCCGTTGACACAAGGGCATGTATGGCACCAGCTATCAGACCCCACAGCAAAAAAAAATGCGTTTCCAGTCGGAAATGGGGCAACAGAATCCCTTAGAATCTGCAGGTTGACTCAGGGCTCTGCTCGTCGTGTTCGGCGTGTAACTGCTGCATCACCTGAACGCTTGACCATCCATGAAGAAAGATTCTGCCATTATTTTGGCATGAAATGGACGCGAAAACGTTTAAGCACTTGTGGGTTGAACTTGGCATGAAGTTTGGCATATTTTTAGTTCTTTGCGGGGGGGATCACATGCTTTCGACCAGGTTTCCAGTGTTGAATTGGGATAACCTTGAGGCTATTTCGTACAAGGGATGTAAAGAAAAAGGCCAAGGCTGAATCCAAAGGGCATTTGATAATGCCGCAATGCTCAGCACAACTACCGAAGAGCTTGATGAACAAAATGTCCGTGCAATAATGTGGAATTTATCCAAAACCGGAGCCCACAAGGAATCTAGGAATAGGGATAGTACAAACTATTGCGCGCCCTGGAAGCTCGCAACTGTCTGTGGGACATAAGGACAAGTACGTCGTAGTGTAAAAAGCTGTACTAACAAATTGTTGCTGTTGCTGCTGGCAATTCTCGAATCCAATGGTTTGCTGTCTCTCATCCGTATCCAAGAAGAAACCGTTTGGCCCTGGCCTGTTGCGATGTCTTCCTGTGAGCTCGGAGACCTTCGCCACACAAAGGAAAAGGCACGCTTCAAAGGCTAATATGAAAACAGCTCGGTTGAACTAGTGTCCTGAAATTTTGCGATGCCACAATTCGACCCTTCACACACGTCCGAGGTGCAAAACAATTTTGACACGGCGCACGTGCATATTCTGCTTGAACAACGGCATATCACATACAAGGAAATACTTTGACTTGACGTGGCGGAAGAATTTCCCAGATGCGCCCGGGTTCCGAACTGTCATTCTCGTGGCGAAGCTTCTCCAACTCTACGCTGCAAGCGCTAATCCTGGACCGTTTGCACATGTCAGGTGCACAAAGGTGTTTCTTAGGAATTGGCCGCGCACTGTCTCCGCAGATCCGTGTTCTCTGCGAGGTGATTCACGCGGCCGCCTCTGACCACAAGCGGTCCACAAGCTACAAATACAACTGCGCGTTGCCCTTTCCAAGCCATCTGAGGCTTGGGCCGGGCACACCAGCTCGCTCAAACCTGCATCAATACGCGTGTGCGTGAATGAATTCTGGTTGTTGGCTGGTTCTTCGCAACGTGCCGTTAACTGAGGCTGCCACGCTGCACAACGTCGCTGTGATTCCTCGAGCCTCATCCACATGTTCGGGCAACGAACTCCCCTGGATCCCCTGAACGTCTCTGGCAGAGCACCCCTGCCCACACAACATGTTCAACCTACGACTTGGAGGATGCCCGGTTGAAATCCTTGGTTCTGGTTTTCTTGCAAGTTTCGTGCCAGGAACCCATACAAGGCTAGGATTTCAGCAAAAGAAACAATTTTCGTTCTTCCTGAAAGGTTTCAAGGTCATTTGGCCAAGCACGATCACATTTTGTTACTCTGCTGCCGAGGATGGTGCCCCCAACATCAAGCTACCCCGGCGCCAGGCTTAATAGCAAAAAGGTGTTTGATGTCGATGATAGGAGTCAGCACTCCGGGAGCTTGCTTCTTGAAAATGCTGACGCCATTGGCGCGCGCAATCATCTCGGTCGTGTGGTGTAGCTGGCGCACTTGGCGACAGACGCGGGGCAACTCGGCATGAGTTTCGGTGGAAACGGCGACGCACAATTGGAGCAGCTGCGCGCGGGCACATGCAGCAAGTCCAAGGGTGATGATGGTCCTGCGTTCCACGACCAAGACCCCCCCCCATCCTTGTGTTGACACTTCTGTAACGCGAGGTCCAAAAAGTGACGGCAGTTGTGTGTTTCACAACCAGGAATGCCACCCCCCCCCCCCTCCCCGGCCCTCTGTGACCGTTGACATTTCTGAGACTGAGATGCGATGACCAAACGCAAGTCCGCAAATGACGATAGTTCTGCGTTTCGCGACCACTCCCTGTGACTGGTGACAGTTTTGTAACGACACGTCCGCGTCTCGCAAGCATTTCGAGTGCCATCGATGTGCGACACCCGCGAATGTTTGCGAACGTTTTGCGGATGCTTGCGGACACAAACGCCACGATTTTTGGTCACCTCCTGGTCTTGGACCCCTGGACCCCAACCTTAAAACGGGAACCCTTCTGCTGAGCACTCGGGAAAAAACCAATGCAATTGCACAACGGCATCATGGTCGCGTGCGTCGCATCCTTGAAAGACGGGGGGCACCACATGCCACTCGCAGCCATCTTGATTCCCCTTTTCACCCGCGAAGGGCTGCAGGCTGCTCTGCGGCAACGTGCGCCGGAGAAGTCCTCTGGTTGTGACAACATTTTTTTTGTGCAAGGCACTGTGTACTGACATCCCATGGTGGCAGCATGCAATCCTTCAATTTTTAAAGTTATGCCGCTCGTATTCCTGTGTACCGTCCCTTTGGCAACACGACATAATTATTGCCACTGGCAATACAACATAGCAAGTGACCCCATCAAGACGGCAATGGAGCAGTTCATTGCTGACATGGAGTAGGATGCAGGGAAGGCTTTGCACCAACGGAGGGTTGCTCCTGATAAGCGTGCAGCCAAAGCCAATGATGATCGCTTTGAGTTCATAGAATTGCATTTGGTGACGAAAAATGTACCGAGTATTCGGGAGACATCAAGATGTGAGGACTTTTGAAATGAGCTTGATCAAATGGATTTTGACATTGTGTTTTTGAGCGAAACTTGGCGCAGTGATCCGGAAGAGATCTTATTTTCGCCAAACGGTGACATGGTTTACCTCAGCGGCGGAGCTTCCAGCAAAGGCGTTGGCATATGTGTGTCACAAAGATTGATGAGATGCATGAGCAAGATTTCATTCCACGGGATTTCCAACCGTTTGTGTATGTTGCAGTTTTCGATGGCAAACCGTGATTTTCAAATGTTGGCATGCCATTTTCCAACAGCTTGGGATCCCGCCGCAGAAGTGGAAAAGCTGTATCAGCTTTTGACAATGTGGACGAGCAGCAAATGCAACTATCATTTTGGGTGGCGACTTCAATGCACATGTTGGTGCATTGAGAGATGGTGACGACTTGAACCATGTAGATCAATATGGCATGGGTGGCTGGAATGACCGTGGTTCCATGCTCATACGCTGGATTATGGGGCACAATTTTCAATTGATGAACCGCATGAGGGGAAGTCATGAAAACTGGACATGTGAGCAGTTTCGAGACGGCATGCGTGTTCAAGTTGTTTTCTGATTGGCAGCTTGCATGTTGATGTTCATGATTCTTGGAATGAGTTTGCCATTCCCATAGCCGTCGATCACAGGTGTGTACATTGCAAGATCAGCATCGCAGTGGCTCAACGTTCAACACGCCATCCACCACGAACAGGTTTCAAAGCTTGGTCTCCTCATGTTGATGAATCTGGTCGCGCAACCATTTTCCAAGATGAACTGTCAGTGTGGGCGTCAAACAACCCAAACACAACATTTCATTCCCTAGAACGTGCGTTGGTCCATGCTGGCATGAAGGGTGGCACATGCCATCAACAGAATTACAAGTTCAAGCTCTCCAATGCTTTGCAGGACATGAAACGTAGACGTAGGTCGACATTAGTTTTGGAGGAACGCCGACGGTTGAGTTTTCAAATTCGAACACTGCACATACGGGAATTGAGATCATGGAGGTCACAACGATGCGCACCACTTTTGAGACACACCAAGAGTTGGAAAGGGCTTCGCAAGATGCACATTCCCGCAGTGCATCAGCGGCACCCCCAGTGGACGATTTTGCAGACATGCTATCCAACTTGTTTTCTGGCATGGAGTTTGTACCAGTCAGACCGGACGCTTTAGAAGATGACCTCTTCACCATGCAAGAAGTTGAGCAGGCTATCCAAAGCTTTAAGTTGAATAAATCATGTGATGAATGCGGCTTGGCAACGGAACTTTTGAAGCAAACACCTCATGCATTGCTACACACTTTGCTCGAGTTATTCAACCATGTTTTCGTCACAGGTGATGTGCCAGGTATATTGAGGAGAACTTTGTTTCGTATGCTGGCAGAAACAAAGAGAGCAAAAATTGCAAGCGATTTTCGTCCGGTTGCAAATCTGCGGTTGTTGTATAAGTTATTCTCGTACATGATCCTTCACAGACTTGAGCCTGTACTGGATGCTGGGCAGCCGGAGGAACAATTGGGGTTTAGGCGCGGTCGTCGGATGGAACAGCATTTGTTGACAGCAAATTTGGTTATCGACAGAACCCGTGCCTCCTACGTTCCTTCGTGGATTTTGAATTTGGATCTGTCAAAAGCATTTGATAGAGTTGACTGGGGAGCATTGTGGCAAGCTTTCCGTGCTCAAGGCGTCTCCACCCAAATAATTTGGATATTGCAATGCTTGTACTCCGGACAGCAAGGCGTTGTAATGTCGTCACGGGATTATAGCAAAGAATTTCACATCCGAGCTGGTGTCCGACAAGGATGTGTGCTGAGTCCACACTTGTTCTGTGCAGTATTGGAATGGGCCATGTGTGATTGGAAGGCGCATGGTCATGGATTGGGAATTGAATTACAGTCAAATCAAAACCCCCTGGTCGACCTGAGGTTCGCTGATGATATTCTCATGTTTGCATTTTCAATCGAACAGTCCATGGACATGTTACGATCACTGGTTGGTGCTCTAAGGAACGTGGGCCTTGTTTTGAACGTGTCCAAAACCAAGCTGTTAACAACGCAAGCCCAACCAGCTGAACATGTATGGGTTGGCTTGCAGACCAAAATCGACATCATTCGTACTTCTCACAAATGGTTGGGATGCTGTCTTTGCCTGTCAAGGGACCAAGACGCAGACACAGAACTCCATTTGTCTGCAGCAGCCCGAGCGTTTTGGGCCAACAAATGGCTCCTATGTGACAAGCACATTCCAATCGCACTACGCATCAAATTTTTCGAGGCCGGTGTCACACCGGTAGCCTGTTCTGGGACAGGGCATCGGAAGATATACCAAGAAACACATCACTTGCAAAGTTCGTCTGAAACATGTCTTCGCCAATATTGGAAATTCGCTTCGTACGTCGCAAATTTGCCATCCAGAACTTGGATCAGGCGTGTTATGGAATGGTTCCCACTTGGAATTCGCGTGGGCAGACCACGAAATAATTGGTGCACACAGCTCGAGGCCTTTGCTCGGGTCATGGGGTGGGAAGATTGGACGGCATATGCCCAAAATTCCCAAGATTGCCAACGTATGTGTGATGCTTTTGTTAGCTTTGCAACTCCGTGACGCGTAGTGCTTGAAATCGAGCGCTTATACGACCAAAAATCTACTCGAGTTTCACTTTGCGCCTGCGCCCTTAAAGGGCTGCCAACTGGCATGCTGCTTGACTGACTGACTGACTGGCAATACAACTGGAGGCATCCAAGCGAGAGGACCATGGACCCATTACACGGACATCATGTTTCGCAAAAATCTTTGAAAGAGTGATCTTGAATCGCATTCGGCCACTCGTTGACCCGCAACTTGATGATAGCGAGGCCAGTTTTCGTTGCGGGTCGGAGGTCCAAGTATACGTCTTACTTGGAACTCTACGTTTGAGGCAAGGTTCTGCAACATATTGTGCCTTCCTAGAATTCGGAAGGCTTTTGGTGCAGCGTGGCGCAGAGGAGCTCTGCTATAAACTGCACAGGCAGATGGCCCTTGGTACCTGATAGATGATTTCGTTACCGGGCTATCAACGGCAGTCCGCGTCGATTCATACCTTTCGGAGGACTGGAGTGTTGAAAAAGGTGTGGGGCAGGGAGCAGTTCTGAGTGGTTTCCTGTTCAATTTTTTTCATCAATGACAGTGCTGCTGCCATCAGGATGGCCTGCCACGGCGTCAAGTGTGGATCTGAACCCAATGCTAGGAGTGTGCAAATTCTTCTTTTTTGCCGATGACATTGTTTTCCCTCCCGCTCTGCCGGAGCTGGGAGGTGACAAGCTGTAAGCTCTACTTCTTACGAGACTTCAGAACAGAAGTGTGTACCCGTCATGCACCCAATTGACAGAACATTCGGGGAGTGCATACGGGAACTGTACACTGCGCAGGCCACGAACATCCCCCTGTACGGGTCCGCAACTATCGTCCTGGGCAGTCACTCCCCAAACTGCAGGCCATACCTGCTGTAGAGGAATCATTTTTCCCTCCCGCTCCGCCGGAGCTGCGAGGTGACAAGTAGAGGAATCATTGCTGCAGAGCATATCTTGGCCGCAAGCCATGCCCTTTGTGAAGCTGTGTCACGCCTTCTGTAGAGGTCAACTTTTGTGCAGCAGTGCTGACCACGCCATCGAGCAAAGCAGGCCTCGCCAACTGCAGAGGAAAGCTTATTGTGAAGCAGCGCTCGCCCTCGTAGAGGGCAACTTTGTGCAGCAGTGTTTTCCACTACCCCATCTGCGGAGGAAACCTGATTTTGCAGCCAGGCCGTCTGCAGAATTCGTTTAAAGCCATGTCATCTGAAAAGCAAAACTTCGCTGGGCAGATGGACCGTCAGCTGTAAAGCAAAACGCCGTCTGTAGAGGGCAACTTTCGTGCAGCAGCTCTTGCCACGCCATCGAGCAAAGCAGGTCTCGCCAACTGCAGAAGAAAGCTTATTGTGAAGCAGCGTTCGCCACACCGTCCGTAGAGGGCAACTTTTTTTTTACTCGGACTTTTACGCCTGCATGACGAGTCCTTAAGAAATCCTCGCTACTTGTTACGTTGCCACGTACCTACGCGCGGTCCTGTTTTGGGGCCGCTGGGGCAATCGGCTTGGCCCTGCGTCCACGCCAAGGTCCAGGACGCGGTCCAGAGTCGGGCCCCCATCGGAGCACGGCTGCGCTGCCGCGGGCCAGGGGCGGCCTAAGGCAGTGCTTGCTACCGCGAGCTGCACCGCCACTGATGAGGTGCCCCACCATCGTCTCGCCCATGTGGACGCTGCGGCGCCCCTGACGGCGGGAGGCGCGCGTTCGGCCCGCAAGCGGGCCAGGTCGCGGATGAAGCGCCGGGCACCGGTGCTCCATCGACCGCCGATCTCGGACCCCAGCACCAGCAGTGTTTGCGGGCCTCCGCGCGTGAGCTCGGGGTAGGCTGCCTGCTTGCGACGCTCTGCAACCTGCACCCATCAACTTGGACGGCGCAGGGCTGAGGGTGACCTGTCCTTGTGAGAGGGGACACCAGGGTCGCGTCGCAGCAAAGCACGCCACCGCGAGTTGTAGCCCCAGACACGACGAGGTCCAGGCGTCTGCGGTCCTGTGGCTGCACGCCGGGCGCAGTCGTGTGGGCGAGCCCCCACGGCTTCACGCGCCACTCGGACCCAGGCGCGCTCCACGACTTTGGCACGTCTGGCCACCCGTTCTTGGACACACGAGCGCGTGGTCGCCAAAGGCGTCCACGGTGCCACCGCAACCTGGGTCGGGGCCGCACCTACTGGGGCAAAGTGGCAGGGCCAGTCGCAGGCGACGTCGCAATGCCACTAGCATGGCTTGCGGCGGCAAGGTGGTGGCTGCCTCAGCCGGGATGGCAGTGAGCCACATGCCGGCTTGTGGGCCCGCTTGTATTTGGTTTGAATCCGCGTCGCATGGCATTGCCAGCCGTGTGGCCACTCGCCCGCACTTGTTTCGCCCGCCGCCGGCGCGCCCGCCCTCCAGGACCGCGCGCCACGTGGGACATTCCGTCCACCTTTCGCCCTGCAAGGTCTGCCTGGCCTCAGCCGCCTCCTGTAGGCACGTTGCAAGGCCCCTTCCTGCTTCCAGGAGCTCCGTATACCTCGGCCCACTCAAGCAGCCGGTCGCGCAGGGGCACAAGGGCGTCCGCCCAGGCAGCCCAGTACGCCGCCGGTGCTGTGCGCTCAGCTGATCGCAAAACTAGGCCTCCCAGAGCAGCCGGGAGTGAGGCGATGCCGCGCGCATGGCTTGCATCCTCTTCGCCGACCCCGCCCAAGCAATCACGCAGCGTGGCCCAGATGGCATCGTCGTGCACTCGCGCGTATGACGCACACATCAGCGGCAACGACCGGGCGCATTGCAAATCCGGTAAATGCGGCAGGTGGTCCAGTAGTTGTCGCTCGAGGCGCATGCGGTCCTCCGCCCATGCCTGCACAAATGCTGGATGCCCGAGTGGTGTGCCAAGGACGACGACGCCGCGTTGGGCCTCGGGCTTGTCCCCCCGCCAGACCTCCTCGCCAAGCTCGGCAATGCCAGGCAAGGCAGGGATGGCCTCTGCCGCCATGCCTCGGGTTTTGCCTAAGTTTGAGGCTATCCCACAGTGGGCCGCGACAGTACTCGCAACCTCATCCAAAGCTGCCCGTGCGCCTGCGGGGCTGGTGATGATGTAAAGGTCGTCCAAGAAAGCCATGAGGCTCTCCTCGGGGCGCAGCCTGGCTGCTGCCTGGCATAACGCATCATGCTGGCCAAGGGCAAACAGCGCTGGTGCGAGGGCATCCCCCTGTTTGCACCCTTCCCCCTGCAGAATGTCCCGCCGCCTGCCCTGGAATCCCACCAAGAGTAGGTGGATGGGCGCCCGTAAAACAGACGCGACACGTACCCTGAACTAACA